>JBBPDA010036498.1:0-14711 GCA_037974385.1 Arnoldichthys spilopterus | reverse complement strand
TCTCTCTCTCTCTCTCTCTCTCTCTCTCTCTCTCTCTCTCTCTCTCTCTCTCTCTCTCTCTCTCTGTGTCTCTCTCTGTGTCCCTGTCTTTGTCTCTCAATCTTGATTGTTTTGTTTACCTTCCCACCTCAAGTTGTTTCATGATTAAATTGATAAGTTTTTTTAAGAATTAATGTCTTACTGACACAGAAAGTGTTATTGCTTTAATTTTACTTGATTAAATGTTTTGAAAATGTTTAATTAATTTCTGCAAATTTACATCAGAATAGTTATGGTCAAAATCAAGTAACCCAAAAGACAAAACTGTAAAAACTGGGAAAAATCTAATGTTTTTTAAATTTAATTCTTATTTATTTCTGACAGTGAAAATTTTTACTTAATATCTAAATAATGACTTCATAATTGTTTCTTGAAATCATGACTTGGTTTCTCAAAACCTTGACTTTATAACAAATTTATTTATCAAGTTAAATTTCAAGGAAGTAAGTCATTTTTTAAGAAAATAATTTTTTTTATTTTAAAGTTCTCTGTCACAGAGATACTGCTGCCATCATCATAGACAGAAGAAGTAAAACGTAAATTGATCAAACCTCTTATTTTGAGTTTAGGTTTAATTTAGAATTGCACATTCCTAAATGTCTTATTTGCCCTTTTATTTCATGTAATTAAAAAACAATAAACCAGTTGTATTTTAAACCAGATGTGTCCCAGGACAATTACATGTTATAAATACCTTGGCCTGTGGTTGTTTTTGTTAAATGAAAGGAAACTAGAACAAAAAGGTCTTTGGGCTCTTTTCTGTGTGACTGTGGTGTTGTGAATCTCTAACCTGAAGTGCCTTTTCATTGAGCTTTTAGTCATTGGTGCAGCAGGACCAGCCCAGCCCGTCTCGTACTGGAGGGATGATAACACTTTTTACTGTTTTATCTTACTTGGGGACATGCACAGGCCTTAAGAGATACCAGCTTTTGAAATGGGTGCACCCTACTAAAACTCACACACACCCAAAGTAGCAGTTTTTACATACCTGTAAATGCTGCACATGTTTCTCCATGTTATCTTGGATACGATTTGCTGAATGTATGTATATGCAAAGCATTCCTCTTTTTGAATAAACACTTGCTATTTATTTTATTTGTGTGTTTTAAAGATGATTCTTTCAAAGTGCAATTTTTAAAGCTACTGTTCTAGTTTCTGATCTAGTCGACAGCTGTTGAAAACCTTCCTGTTGAGCAAACAGAAGCTGATTCCTCTCTAAGAGCCGGTAAATGCAAATGACACTAAATTTCTCTATAAGAAAGTGATATTAAGTCATGAAGTCGGAACACTCACAGCCTTTTCTCTTGACATACATTAGGCCAGAGGTGGGTAGTTTAGGTCCAGAATGTCAGAATACTCCCCAGGACTTTGTTCCAACTGCCTAGAGCTGCTGGTTTAGTGCCAAAATATGGTCTTGGGGGGCTAGTGTCCAGCACAGTTTGATAGCCCCCCTCCTCAAACACACTTACTACACCTGGCAATGTACAGGTTAGTTGAATCAAGTATGTTTGGGCAGGGAAATCACCAAACTCTGCTGAACGATGACCCTCCAGGACCAGATCTGGGCTCCCCTGGTGTAGGCAAACAAAGTTAGAAGTTATAACAAAATGCTTTGGAGGTTTAATCTCTGGCCACATTGAAATTGCAATTTATTCCAAGAGTAGGCTTCATCCAGGTCCAGGAAACAAGCCAGCAGAGAAAGAATGTTGATTCCAGAGTGTAATTTTACTAAGAATGTTGATGCCATAGTGTAATATTACTGAGTACCATGTAAAAGAAATGAATGGAGATGTCAGATTGGTTTCTGACTGACATCAGTAGAACATACTGGTGTGGATATTGGAGGGGGAAAAAAGACAAATCTGATCCAATCCTGTAAGAAATCTATCCGGAAATAGCACATGCTCACACTAAGTCTTTGATTAATTTGATAGCATTCAATTAGATGATCTTCTTTAAGGAACTGTAAGGAACCCAGTTTTCCAATTCACACAATGTTTCACTTACTCCAGATATAGATGATCAGCCAAGACAACTGTGGAGTTTAGTTTTTGCTTCTTTAGCTCAGAATCTACAAGCCCAATGTTGCTAACAGTGAATGGTCAATAATCACCCAAAAGTTTTCTGTAAATACATTCCCAAAATGTCTCTCAAACCACATGCAGCTCTTGATTAAACTGGTACAGATTTGAGGATATGGATTATGACATAGTGCAACTTACTGTGAGATTTAACAATGAGCAAATACATCAACCAGCCATAGCATTAAAATCTTCCCAATATTATGTAGATTTCCCTTGTGGGACAAAAACAGCTCTGAGTTGAGGCATGGGTTCCGCAAGACCTCTGAAGGTGTGCTGTCGTATCTGGCACCAAGGTATTAGCAGCAGACCCTTTAAGTCCCATAAGTTGTGAAGTGAGACCTCCATGGATCAGACAAGATTGTCCAGAACATCTTACAGATAGGTAGGCACTGTGACTATGCAAACCCATACACAGCAAGTGCATTGCTTAACTTTTTTATGCTATTCGGATGAGATAGCCCAGCCTTGGACACTCATGACCCTGTTGCTGATTCACCAGCTGCTTTTCCCTGGAGCACTTTTGGGTAGGTACTAACCACTGCATGCCAGGAGAAGGCAGTTTTACAGAAACAATTTCAGATCAGTGCCTGTATACTGATACTAAAGGTTTTGGTATTGGGAAAGAAGAGATATTATGCCATTTCTTTACAAAAACTGGTCCCAGATCAGCTTTTTAAGTCAATATCTGAGGGTCAAGTGCTAAACAGGACATAGAACTTCAAAAATAAAGGTGCTACAAGTTGTTCCTTAAGAGCTGCCATCAAAGAGACACTGGTTCCCTAAAAAACAAGCTAATGACTGAGTAGTGATGTATGTATGTAATGTAAACCCCCCCCAAAAAAACACTCCTGTATTTTTTGTCAGTCAAGTGGCATGCTGCTCAGTTCTGCAGTACAGTCAGTGTTTACCAGTTTCAGTCCTGGTCCCCTGCACTGTATAATTTTGTCTTCCCTGCTCTTTCAGACGTCCGCGTGGACAGGGCCTAACTCGCCTGATTCAGCTCATAAAGTGGTTCATGGCCTGGATAAGTAGAGCCACAAGAGGGCAGCAGTGTGTCAGTTTGTTCCACTCAGTAACCTGTAGGGGACTTTTCTTAAAGTTTCTCAGAGCAGTCAAAGGTTGAGCACAGGCTGATACGTAGACACTCATTTTTCTGAGGAAATCAGTACTCCACAAATAGCCAACCCAAAGTATCAACAGTCAAAGAAAAAGCTGAATTCCTGTTAATAGTAACTGGTGATTCAGCCACCAACCCTGATAACATCTACATCTACACCAAGAAAACAGCCTCAGACCAACTGTTCACATATGTAGACACCATGCGTTAATGCTGAATTCAGCTGAGGTGTGAGGTCCTTCTGAATTGCTCAAAGATATAAAGTGTGGGATATATTCACACCTAGGATCCGGCATAAACAATAACAAGAGGCCCTAATGGGGTTACACTTCTGTTGCCTGTGTTAAAATCACTGCACTGCACAGCCTCTTGTGGCTTTGGGGCATCAGATTGTAGTTATCTGCTTTATAAAACATGAGCATATCCTCAATTTTGATGTAACCGCAAATGTCAAATGGCTTACACATCTGTAGAATGACAATGACTATGTCGTGGTTTGACATGGAAACAGCAAGGCTCATGTTAAAAAGAAAACCGAGATGACAGCTTGGTCATGGAAAGGCCCGCAATGAGTAGATGGGCTTTTTTTTCAAGATTCTTTGCTAGAAATGTACTTCCTGTTGGGTAATAATGCTGCGTAGAAATGATGATGAAACGCTGCAGAAGTTTTCTGAGAACAAGGTCAGAATTCTCACAAGCACAATGCAGTTTTTGAGAGGATAGAGGATATGACAGAAAGAAAGAAAGAAAGAAAGAAAAAAGCATTTAACTGAATATTGAAGAATGCTGCACTCTGCAAATCTAAAGGTCTAGAGTGCAGTTGTTCCATTTCAAGACTGGAAATTCAATGGAGTTTTGGAAACGTAATGTCTTCAATTTCAGTTATTTCATGATTCATATAGGCTAGCGGTTGGCAGTAAGTTTAGGCAAAGTTCAGGTCTTATGGGTATTTGATGTTTAATAATTTTGCTGATTTCCATGTACAAAAGTACCCAAAATCTTAGCTAAAGCTAGACTTTTATGAAAGCCATTAGATTCAGCTCATATTTCTATCAAATAATGCTACGAAGGACCTATTGGTATGAAAAATATTTCATGTATAATTAAAAAATCACAATCATTTCACCATGGCCAAAATATTTCTACTGGTCTATTTCTTCTTAATGCTGATCAGAAGAACTACTGACTACTCAATATTAGGCAGCTAGTGTTAATGTTATGGCTGATTAATGCATATCCCACTGATACACTGATGAGAAATACAACAAAGCTAGCAGGGTGATGGCTAGCACATGTTTCCTCTGAGATGTGAAAAGGCACCATATTTTTTAAACTGCCACTAATGCAACTGTCATTGGACAGCTCAACACACTTGGAGGAGACACTTACACTAACTGCCAATTGTGATACCCAGCTAACAGATGCTGGCTTTGGTTACATCGCATAATGGGGGAGAGGGAGGACCACCCAGAGTGAGATCTTCAGATCAAGTTGACATGGAACTTTAAATAACCTCGCTAAAATAACCTTTTCTGCATTAGAGCATCCGCCTGACTGTGTTTGTGTGTAAAATTTGTTCCTAACTCTCACAGCTACTAGTTACAATCACATTTTCACGTTCAGTGTCAAGCACTAATGTCAAAAAAAGTAGCAAACAGTATATGCATTAAAATGTTAAAGAAAAAAGAGTAAAGAAAATACTTGGTAACATTATTTTTACAAAGGTAAGAGGATTACAAAAAATATTTGTAAAAAGTATTCTCCTTTCATCATCATCATTATCATTATCATCATCAACACCACCATCATTATCTTTCATTTTCTCTCTCAAGCTGAAGGTCTAGGTCTATCTTTCCTAGAACTGTCCTTATCTTTATGAGCAGTAAGTGAAGAATCAGTCAGTAACACTTTAAAATAGTTTTGTATTTAAAACTGTCTATATCATACACACATTCATATAACACATGACAAATCAACAAAGAGTGTCTTTGCTGTCCCATCAAGTCCAGTTAATCACTGTAAATATGACGCAGTCTCTGTGATGCTAAAGGTGACGGTGAGCGCTACAGGTACGCCATTAAACATTAAAGCTGTCGGTGTTTAAAAAGCCTTTGAACGGAAAATTGGACAGAGAACAGATAGTGGTGAATGGGGCCGGATACATTTTAGCCTAGCAGTTTGATGGATCATTATTAGGTTTTCACCCCAACCTCTACCCACTTACCTACCACTCCCTCCATCACATGATTCTACCAGGCTATGAAGGCAAATGCTATCACATTTCCCCTGAGACTTCTGCCACTGCATCCATTCGTACTGCTGCTAATGTAAAATCATTGAACAGCTTACCTGAATTGTACCTCCAGATATGGTTATATGGTTGCAAATAAACTAACTAAATGTTGTATTCAGCAGAATTCATACAGTGATGTAATGTTAGGCTAGCTAGCCATGGAGAGAGTGGATTTGAAGAGAGGTCGATATAGACAAATAATTCAGCTAGTATGCTTTAAAGCTAGCTACTCCCACAGTAAGTGGTTGGCATGAGGTCACACATTCTCACTACACATCTGTTTGTCCTATTTTCTGCAAAACTGATCATTCCTGCACCTTCTTCACAGGCATATAGTCTTCACTAGCAGGCTCAACCATACCAGTGAAGCCCATTATGTCTGGATTATCCATCAGTGGGTTTTTGGAGATCCTGGATTGAAGTAGCTCAAGAGGATGTTGAGTCTGAGGGCTCCACCCAAAGCCAGGTGAGGGAAGAAATAACAAGTGAGGGAAGCCAACCACATGTGGGACCCTTGGAATTGGGCAGGCCAAGACATTGTTAATGGGCAGAATGTTGCCCACCACAGGTGGGCTTGGCAGGCCTTCGCTACTGGACTCTTGACTTTCCTGGTCACTCCCAGCAGCAAAGCCTGAGTCTGGACTTTGGACATCCAGCCGCAGCTTCTGCAGATGCTTGTATGAGGAGGATGTTTCCAGTGGGCCACTGATGCTTTCCTCATGCTCAATGTCACTATTATGGCTGACGTCAGCCAACAGTACTTTCTCTTCTACGCTGCTGCCTCCTGCTGGCCCATAGGGGCTCTGTTCGGGGCAAGGTTCAAGATCCATCGCTGCAAATTTGGAGCTTTGCGACACGAAGTACATGGAGTTGGAGAAGCTCTTTATCTTGCCCTTTACTCCACAGTCATGGGGCTTGCAGAGCTCCAAGGGAGAGATGTTCTCAATGTCGGCCTTTACAAATGTCTCAGGAGCCACAAAAGAACCGAGCCATGACTGAGGAAGAGGAGGAATGAAACACTACATGAATTGCAATTAATTTTACAATAAATGTAATAAATGTAGTTTATCAGTCAATATATTTAGCTAATCAAAGTTTGCTACTTAGAGCTACAAGGCTAATGTTGCTAACAAGTAATGAAAGCTTATAGCCTCCTGTTAGCATTGTGCAAACACATTTCTAGATGTAAATAGTCTGAAATGGTGGGTTCTGGCAGATATTCTGTTATCTATAAAAAGGACATTAGAATTTCCAGTGAAAATGATTGATTGTTCCATGCACTGCTGAATATGAAAAGCTCACTTGACGAAAACACACGTGCTGTATGACATTGGTGTCAATAGATAAACCAGTTCTAGTCTGGAGCTCATTTCAGTCTTATTTTACCTAGGGTCTTTCTTTTAGACAAAACTAAAAGAAAGCTTGTTAAAGAGGAACTGTTTAAAACCCCAAATGAGTCAGGGGAAGTTGTTCCTTTAGATAAAAAGCACCTATCACGGACATCAACGCCAACGCAGCTGTTCTATAGCAACTACTAGCTGGATACGAATGTCGGTGCTGAGGCTCTTTCTTAAGCCAGTTAAGTTGGGTACTGACTAGTGTTGGCTACAGCAAAAGCTGTGCAAAAACAGGTCCACTCAACACAAAACAACCAGTGAAGCAGTGTAAATGAACAACCCATCTTGTTCAGGTTTGTGTCACGCTCAGGTCTTAAATTTAAAAAAAGCAGTACTAGCTGGGTCTTGAAAGCCTTGTATGGTTTGAAGTGTGTGAGTATTTAGGATTCAGGTTTTCAGGAAGTAGGCACGAGTTAAAAAGCAGTGTAAAGGTTTATTAAACAGTGCACACAGAAACACGAACTAGAGTAACCTAGAAACATGAACTTGACCCAGCCATCACAGAAATAAATATGGCACATGGGCTATCAAGACAATGGTAACAGTACCAGATATAACAGAGAACGGAAGAGAAACAGATAAAACAGATAATGGGGAACGACAATGGTCATAACAGAGAACTGACACCAACCAGAACAAACACAAGGTTTAAATATAGAAACTAGATAATGAACACCTGTGAACACCGACAAACAAGACACGGGTGTGAGCACTTAGGAGAAGGCATGGTTAAGGCATGGCATAAACACACAGGGAATAAGCATGTGTCTACATAAACATGAACAGAGACTCATGGAACAGGACAAGGGAAAAACAAATACACAACCCAAAGAGACTAGGGCTGCTGCCATGACCATTCTCATGGACAGTTTGCACAATGCTGTGGTGAGCTATAAGTTTCCATTTAATTTATAAATTCATATACAGCTTACCTTAAAGTCTCCCCCATGAATAGAATAAAGGTCTTCAAAGGGATTGGATATGTCTGAAGACTTTAAAGAACTGAAAAACGTATAGATACAGTTTATAAATCTGAGTATCAAATGAGTTTCTATTTAAAATGATCATGGATGTCAAGGGCAGCACTCACCATTTGACAGGATGGCAGCGGAAGACAATCAGTAAGATGACCGCAACTGTAACAACTACTACGGTACCAGTTACACTGGGGAACCACCATGGCCTGATGTCTTGGTTGAGGACCGGATCTGAGAAGAGATATGAGACAAGGAGAGAGGAAGGAGAGAGAGAAAAAAGAAAAAAGAAAAGGAAGAGAAGATTTATTTTGCTGAACAATACTTATAATAGTTAGAATTAGATAAAAACTTTAATATTAATATATTATTTAGTAACTGCTATAAAATTGTTATTAAAGTGTCATTAAAGTGCAACAACAAAATGTGACCTCTGCATTTAACCCATCACACGTGCACACGTGGAGCAGTGGGCAACTATCAGCAGCACCTGGGGAGCAGTGTAGTGGGACCTTTGCTCAAGGGTACCTCAGTGGTGCCTGGGTCCGGACTTCAGTTCACAAGGGCAAGTTCCTAACCACTAGGCCGCCACTGACCCATTATTATTTCATAATTCATTATTATGAAAGATATGTGCTCGTATTTAGATTCATTAGGAATGAAGCCAAAACAAATTGGATTACAACACATTGTAATAATAAAACAGGGCTAAGATTATCCTAAATTGTTTAAATTGTGATTCAAGTATTGCTTTTGTTCATTAGAACTGCTTTGTTTTGTATTAAAGAATTTATTTTACTTCAATTTTATTTTACTTCAAACTAGTAAACTGCTTATTACTACATGACATCAATTTATGTTTAGGGGAGGGTGAGGCACAGCCCTCACATTTTGGCTTTTGCTTAATTATTTTCCAATCATCTAGGAACACTTGGGAACACTAGGTGGGGTTAATTGTAACAGACAGAGGGGCTAACTGACCCCTCTTGTTGTTTTACTGTAGTAGGCTTTGATGTTACACTGTATTAAAGCTAAATCTACCATGTGGAGGCTGTAATTAAGCCCGGCCTAGCTCTACCAATGAGTCCTTTACCTGTATCAAAAGGGTCCAATACTATGGCCACCAAGAGAGTGATTTAAATATTACAGGTGTGTATTCTGCACCTTCTACACAACTGAAAAACTTAAGAATTTGCTGATTTACTATGGTCATACAGGAACATAAAATATCAACAGTCACGTTTAGCTGTGTGTTAGTGTTCCACTACAGCATAAGCAGTACAGTATCTCTTTATTTGATACTTACCACTGCCCACTGTGGAAATCCAAAGAGTGGACAGACTCCAGTCACTCCACAGATTTTCATCATAAAAACAGGACCTCACTCTGACCTCATACTGTTTGCCAAAGGTCAGCTGATCTTCAGACAACAAACAGCTTGATCCTGATACCTCTACAGGCATCACCTCCTACAAAGAGTGAGAAAGAGAGAAAACAATATGGATCACTTCAATAGAGGGTCCACAAAGGAAAATAATGAAATAGTAAGAGAATGAATGAGAGAGAGAGAGAGAGAAAGAGAGAGAGAGAGAGAGAGAGAGAGAGAGGGAGAGAGAGAGAGAGAGAGAAAAAAAGAGAGAGAGAGACTTGGTTAAATGATTTTGCTATTTTTGCAGAAAATGCAGCTCTACAAATTGATACAGTGACATCTAAGCTAATATCAGCAGCAACAACAAGCACACATAGGGCTATTTGCAACACATTGTTGATTACCACAGACAGAGAACCATTGACTCACAGTGCCTGTTCAAAGGCTTTAGAGATGGGGACTCAATTATCTTTCTTTTATCTTATCCTTGGACGTTCTCCTATAGCTTGCAGAGACATCAGGTTTGACATTGCTTCAAATGAGGAGCCTTTCATTCAGGGGTGCTGCTAGAAATGTTCGGCCATATGAAAGCAAATAATATTGGACTCCCAACATTATATAATCTTTTTAGATCATTGTCTCTGAGGGCCCACTCTCAGTGCTGGGCTAGTTCAAGCTAGATGAAGCTTCGGATCCACCTCTACCACTGGGCGGTCCTGAGCAAAATCCTGTCCTGCTTTGCTAGTCCCTGGCTGCCAGTGGGTCACATATTGTAATGATGGGCTGTGTTCACAATGACCAATAGTCATTTTTGAACATGCCACTTCTTTAGTAAAGGCCTGTTTTTGTGTACTGTCTGCAGCTAATAATGTGATTCCAAGTCTTAATGAAAGGGAAATAAAGTAAGACAGTGTGGAGAGTGGGGATAGATGAACTGATGCCCAGTCTTTGTGTATGAGAGTACTGGCAAGTCTCACCTCCCAGCTCTGGTCCTGAGGTTTGAACTGAATTTGGAATTTCCATTGTGGGATCCGTTTTGAATGAGGAGAGCCTAACGTCCAGGACACATTAGCCCCATCAACCTGCGGCTTTCCAGGAGGATTCATCTTAACTATTGAACACACACACACACACACACACACGTTAGGTTCACACCCAACTGCTATATTTTTGTGAGACAATGTACCCATAAAAAAGGACAAAAGTAGAGCCAAAAATCAGTTCTCAAGGTGGCTGCTAATGTTTTAACATAGGCTGTTGTCTGATGCTGGTGAATTATTTGCAAGATTTGATTTTTATTTAAGAGAGATGGAAAATGGCAAAATCAAGAGAAAAATGTGTTAATTCAGTGGAAGTGAGATAGAGGTTAGCAGCACAAAGGACAGAGGAACAGCTTTCAAGTGTCTGTAATCTCAATGTATTGAAATGAAGTATAAGCCAGGGGTTAATATACTTGTCCACTGCAGAACCAGCTGAAGCTGGTCTGTCATGCCATTTGGCTAGCTGGACCCTGCCAGAAGTGTCTGCAAACTTGTGGCAGGTTTTAGTGCCATCACGTCGGTTTATAGCGAAGACTATGCAATTGAGGTGGAGAACAGCTACTGTAATATGGCTACAATCCAGTTTGACATTATAAGAGGGACACAGGCCTTGGGTTTCTCAAGAAGCAGAAAGCAGTTATATTTTAAGAGAGAATAGCTACAGAACAACCATCTTTGATGATTCGTTAAAATTTTTCAACCCTATCTCTAATCTCCACATCTGTACTGGCATTAATAGGCTAGAATAGGCAGACTAAAAATGCACATACATTAGAAGCCAACCTTTTTTTTCTAATCAATAATGAGGTTAGGTTCCAAAATGCAGAAATTTCACATGCCCGAAGAGGGTATGCTACAGTCAGTAGTTGAATCAGAGTGAAAAAAGCCTTACCGTTGTCTAATAGGTCAAATTTACTGATCTTCGCCACTGTGATGCCGCCACACAGCACATCCACAGAAATATTTAGATCACCGTCTTGCAAACACTATTGGAGCATTGGGGAGATCAAAAGGGGAAAGATAAGATTACAATCAGTGTAAAGAGTACATAAGAAATATAAAAAGATTTCAGTACAGACACATACTCACACGTCCTCACCTTATCTTTAAACTTGAGGGATGCTTTCAGCAATTCAGGGTGTGAGCTTTTCATAGACACCAGGTCCTTTTGGACGGGATTGTAATTATAAAAACTATAAATTAAAGCGCAACAACAAAATATTTGAAAACAAATTGTAGGTGCCAGATCATTACACAAATTAAAAGAGGAACATTTGAATTGTCAAGTTTTTTTCATTCAGAATTTTTATTACTCTGAATACAAATAAAAAGCCATTGTATTATCTTCTAGTCTATATTTTTCTGCTGACTTGAACCTGACAGTGTGCTATTTTATTTCAACTTATTTGCAAAGATATCAGAAAGTCTAAGTTTTGTAACATTTCAAAATGTGGGTTTTGTAATTGGGTTTGAAAATCTTTAAACAGTCTAATCTGGGAATGTTAAACTCAGTGTTTTCCCTGTTTAAGCTTATTACTACATTAAATAGTACCCTATACACCGATCAGCCATAACATTAACACCACTGACAGGTAGGCCAGCGAGTAAGCAGTCAGTTCTTAAAAAGCTGATGTGTTGGAAGCAGGAAAAATGTGTGAGCATCTCCAAAATGGCAGGTCTTGTAAAATGTTACTGGTTCTAAGTGACTGGAGTATATTTATTAATATTTATTAACATTTTTCCCTTTCTCCTTTTCCTCACATATTCTAGGACACAAACCCAGATGTAGGCAGATATAATCCAGATACTCAAAACACATTCAACAACTAGGTGTAAACAGGGCTTGATGTCCTGCCATGCCCTGTTGAGTCACATGTTAAATGGCAGGAGAGATGAGTTACTTAATGGGATACATTACTCGTTACAGATGCCACGAAGGAAGCAATTGCTGGCTGCAGTTATTCGTAGTCCGCTCTCCAACGCTAAGCTGTTCCATTCACATGTGAAGTTCTCTACGTAGTCATGATAACAGAACAGGCCTACACACAGACACATTTACATTAGGCCAGCTCATACAACACTGAAGCTAATGCTTATGCTACTGTTTCACCTACAGCTACTGCTGATGGATATGTCCCATCTAAGTCGATCAAGGGAACAACAGAGCTGGTCCAGCATGACTTTTCAAATTACAATTATAAAGACAAAACAAAAATGGACAAAAATAAGAGTTTATAACCAAAATAATCTTCCATACCCATCAGCAGTGGGTGACTGAGAGATTCTGCATTACTTACTTTGATCTTCCAAGCCTGACGTTAAGAGTGACATCATTGCAAGCAGCAGAGTCTGGCCAATCGGCATGTTCTTCTTCCATGTAAGTAATGGGAGCATGTTACCTAGGCAACGTGAGATAGAGAGAGGGATGAGTGTTTCATATTTGTACATGCATAGGTGAGCATGATAATTTATCTTAGGTTGGAGGAAAGGGAATAAAGTCCTGCACTGATCAGCCATAACATTAAAACCACCTGCTTGATATTATGCAGGTCCGTCTCATGCTGCTGAAACAGCTCTTACTGTGATGCACTGCATGTTCTGACCCCTTTCTATCATAATCAGCATTAACATTATGTGCTTCAGTGGTATTTCTGTGGAATTAGCCCAGAGAGTCTGTCCTTCACTACTCACACAACTTTGGGTAACCTTTTTTCAACATAAATTACATTACAGTGTGTGAAAGTTTTTTTCATGATGAGTGAAATCATTGAGAGTCTTTTAAATCAGCACTAATCCAGTCCTTGCTGAAATTACACTTAACACTATGTCTTATTACTGTATTGTGTGTCTTTCTGGGTATCAGCACTGACTTGTGTTTCTGACATGATCTTAGCTCTACAGTATTCTGGCTTCTCACCCATAGGTACAGATTTGTTTTGGGAGGAGGGGGGCTTGTCCATTTAATGTTTGGAGGGGGATGAGTACAACACCCCCACCCCTAAGTTATGATAGTTGATAGTTTGTTTAAATCTAATTACAGTAGCTTTAAAGTGTTATTAATTTGCATAATAAATAACTGTTTAACAGAACAGTCCTAATGTAACACACCCAGGTCAGGTGGTATGAGCAGTCCCATCAAAGCTGAAATGAAACCTCTGACCTTTTGTAATTGCTATGGATACATCTTCTGAAAGGACAACAAAGAAGCATTGGAAGAGAGTCTGCTAAACGTCATGAATGTAATGTGTAGATCCATCTAGATACTGTATGCTGTGCGTTTTTATTGTATTGTATATTTTTACATTATTTTAATCTGATAATTATTATTTTTATTATTTTTTGTATTATTTAATATTATTATTATTAAATGTATTATTTGATAATAATTAATTCTATTTCAAATAAATAAATGCTTGCTGCCCCAACAAATGGCTCCAGGTCATGTTTAATGTGCATTTATAATGTTTACTGAGAATATGTCTGTAATAGCTAGTTAAGTAACATAAGTGGGATGGTGGGTTTTTTGGGCCTCTCACTTAACCTTTAACTGTATTAGAGGAAAGGTCATATATATATTTGTCTCTTACAAAAGGATGTAACATGACTTGTCACTTTTCACTTTATCAGCACTAATAGGAATCTTTTAGAACTTTCTAGAACTTTCTGGGACTGTCCAGAAAAGATAAAAACATTCCAAGTTTTTTGCCAATATAAATATAAAACTTTTTCAGGCTGTGGTCATTAAATCAAAGTTTGTGATGAATATAGCGGGTTTTACATAGTCTTTAGACATTGTTAAAGTTTAGATACAATTTAAATTTAACACCTAGAAACCAGGAACACAAATTGTGTAACGTTGTGTTATTATCTCAGTGATTATAGTTATTGTTTCAGTAATTACTGTGTACCAGATTAGGCAGGAACATTTAAAAAAGGAATAGTAATTCTGGTAGAAGTTAAAAAATATGTAACATACCTTTCATGAGTAGAAGAAAGTTCCATAGAAAGTCATATTTTCTGAGGGGAGAAAGAAAAAGAAAATATGTATTTTGTTTTAATTTGACTGCTCTGCTGGATAACGCACTTCTACACTAGTGTTACTATGAGACCTAGTGAGTAAGTTTCCAGTCCCTGTATCTCGCTCTCTCTTCCTCTCTCTTACGCACTCACACGCCTTTTTCGGTCTCTCCAGCAGGTGATGTCCCAGATTAACCACAAGGTCATTTTCTGTAAATGTAGCATCGTAACCTGTAGAGGAAGTTGTCACTCAAAGTCTGTTCTCTCTCTCTCTCTCTCTCTCTCTCTCTCTCTCTCTCTCTCTCTCTCTCTCTCTCTCTCCCACACACACACACCCTCTCTCTCTCTCTCTCTCTCTCCCACGCTCTCTCTCTCTCTCTC
>JBBPDA010036439.1:0-14713 GCA_037974385.1 Arnoldichthys spilopterus | reverse complement strand
TTAAAGTTATTTCTGTGACCATTTTGAGTTTTTCTTTCATTGACTGAAGGGTACCAACAATTTTGTCCATGTGTGTAGATAGACATACTTATAATAGAGGAAAACCCCAAAAGCTTGTACGTGTTGGTGAAAAAATGAGAGAACTAGAACCTTGTATTAAGTTAATTATGTAGTGTAATTTTCTAGTCAGTAATAAAATGACTCATTTTGTCAGATCTAATAGCTAATTAGCTGGATAATGGCTTCTACCTACACATTCTATTGATATTGTTAATTTAATACCTATTTTTTCTTGTAATAGCAGAATGTAAAAAAACCAAGAGCAAACACGACTTCTGATAAGTCATTGGTAAATTAGTTTCAGTCTGAGCTTTGTCGCAGTAATGCAGTGCACTGTAATGTACTTTACTGTGTCCATGTATCTTCAATCCCTTTAAAGTATTAAACATTAGAAGTCACAGTTGTTGTGTGACCTCTCCTGTCCCTAATGTTATACCTACACCTAATGAATTTCATGGACAGAGTCAGGTTATAAAGACCTTCAGAGAAGAGTGAAATAACCAGCTAGATAGGCCTCCATCCATGTTAACAATGTTGTCTAATATTAAAAAACAACATGTAGTTTAGGTCTGTTATAATTCATTTTTACTTAAATAGGCCAACATTATTCTGGTTTTCCATGTACTAATATAATAATGCAGCGGTTACGTGGCATTCATTTTGTCTTTGTTTAACGAAGACCAGTTTTGTTGAGATTTATAGTAGGTAGTAGGGTACTATATTGTATTCTTTTTTTCTGGATGGTACATGGTGTGCTTGTTTTTTGACAACAGCTTGTTAAACATAATTGTTCTAAAATTATGCAGGTCCTTTCCTGGATTCTTCAGAGGATCCCAGTCAGCAACAGTAACCACAGATGCTTTTAACCAGCAGTATTGAGGAGAGGGCCAGACTGGGACACTGTACTGTTTGCTTACTCATCACCCTGTCCAAAATGTCACTCGCCCTGCCTCATTGACTCACACAAGTTTGCATACACCAGTGCAGAAGCTATTCTATGTATGTAGCATCTGTTGTCAAGTTAAATAAAGGTCTAAGACAATTTACACATCACATATTTAGTTTTCTTGCATTTTATGACATTTTCCTAAAATGGGGATTGTACTAAATGGTCAACTATAACATTTTTGTCTCATTTTTGCAAAAATCTGCTGATATTTTAGATCATATTTATGAAGAAATATACAACATTCTACAATCATCTCTGTACAACATATCTGCATAATTTATTGAATCCTGAACCTTCTGGAGCTTATATTATTGATGAAGAGAACATATAAAGAAGGTGGAATTATAGAAGGGGGTGAGTGAGGCAGACCAAAAGATAAAAGACCCACAAGAGATAGCATGAGACACTGAGGAAGCTTAAAGAAATACAGAGGTGTGGAGTAAGAGCAATGGAGATTTATGTTGAGTCTCCTCTCTCTCGCTTTCTGTCTCTCTCTCTCTCTCTCTCTCTCTCTCTCTCATGTGCACTAGGAGGGCAAGCAGAAAGCGTGAGTGCATGCTTGTATTCATGTTTTGGCAAGTAATGTGAACCTAAATATATGCCTTATTCTTTGTGTTTGTATGTGAATGTGCTTATATACACACTTTCTAAGCACAAACTTAGAATGGGTCTTTTTTGCTAAGGGACTGTCCAATGGTGATCTGGGTCAGAGAAACCTGATTTTGGAGCAGATGCTCTAGAGAGTAGTCAGATTACGATCCCAATCACTGATGAACCCTAAGCTTCTAAGCTTCCCATTTAAATCTGTTTAACATTGGAAGAACTGACTTCTGTCGCTGTGCAATGTCTAAACACAGGCTATCCTGAAAAGACTACCAATAATAGTGTGACCCACATGCAGTGAGATCATCTTATTCAAGTGAGACTTTTTTGAGTTAGTGTACTTATGTAAATTGTTCCCTTGTACATGTTTGGCTGGGGTATTCTTAACTTTCTTTCTTTACTTTTAAATCGATGTCAATAAGTCTAAAAGTGAACTTAGACACAGTTTTCAATTTGTGTCACTTTTGTAGAAGCCACATCAAAAGGACAAAGAAGCAAATAGAGTATCTGCACCCCCACTTTGATTATCAAAAATAGACTTGGAAACAAACATGAGCTTTTGTTCACTTTTTTGTTCAGTTTGCTGTCTTTGTTGCGAGAGCAAGTCTCTGGGTGGTTAATAAGCAAATGGTGAAACTGCATTTGGTTCAGCCAGGCAACCTATCAGCACCACCATCTTCGAAGCATCAAAACCATATTTCACTGCAAATACAATGTAGCAGTGTCTTTAGAGAGAATAGATATTTTCTCTATTTAGAAAATGCAAGTTTATATTAGTGCCTCCATAGGTTAAATATAAACCAAGCTATGTAGTACCAAGCTAACAGTGATTTACAAAATCTGAGTCACTTTGACAAGGGCCTTATTGTGAGAGACAATTAAAATTTTGTGGAGTGTTCCCAGTATGTAGTAATTAATACCTACCAAAACAAACTGATGATGTATAAATTTCATGATAAATAGACCAATTGAAATTATTTCTAAAACCTGGTTCAGTGGCTTGCACATTAACAGTTTGCATTCTAGACATACAAGGTTTTGTTGAAATATATACACTGAATCAGTGTCACTGATTAGCCACAACAAATAAAACCACTGACAGGTGAAGTAAATAGCAATAATTATTAGAAAGCAACACAACAGTAAGCTCCTGAAACTGTGTTGGAAACAGGAAAAATTAGCAACAATAAGGAGCAGGTTTGACAAGCAAATTGTGGGTCATCTCCAAAAATGGAGTCTAAATGCAAAGGCTTAAAGTTTTTCCATGTATGCAGTAGTAAGTACCTAGCAAACGTGATCCAAGGAAGGAAGGCCTTGGGTGGTGAAGGCTAGTCTGTCTGGTCTGATTAAACAGAAGAGCTGCTCTACTAAAAAAGTTAATAGCTAAAGCTAAAGCTATGATAAAAAGGTGTCAGAACACACAGTGCATCACAGCTTGCTGTATAGGGGACTGCATATCTGCAGATGAAACTAAGAATGCTGATACCTGTCCATGTCTTAACATGTCAGAGCAGTTTTTCTAAATTTGCAATGCTTAGAGGCAAAAATCAAACTGAAAGTTTAGATTAGCTTTGTTATATTTGTTGCACATCTCCTAAAAATCTCACACAAGACTAAATCTTGTTTAATTCTATAAAAGCTAAATGAGCATTAACTGATGTTCTACTTTAAACCTCTTCCCCAGAGTGAAAACTGGTAAAGGACAAAAGAGGAGCGACTGTAGAGAGAAAGAGAGAGACAGGAAGAGAGAGAGAGAAATATAGATCTATTCAGGGAGTACACACAATGAAGGGGAAAGGGAGAGAGACGAAGGGAGAGAGGGAGAGAGAGAGAGAAAGAAAAAGAGAGAAAGCAATCAATTTTAAAAAAAAAAGGCAATAACTACCATAAATTTAAAAATGTAAAAAGATCAGTAGAAATAGTAATTTTGAATCATTACAGAAATGATTGATAAAAGGGAAAAACAGCTTGAATTAAAGTAGAGAAGAAAGAGGGGAGAGAGGGTTTACGTGAGAGAAAAAATGATAATCTAGGCAGTGCAGTGAACTACACACTCGCCATAAATGCTGTGTAGATAAAAGCTATCTATTTCCCCCTAAAACTAACAAACGCTTCCAGTGTAGTAAACATGTGAGTCCTCAAAAGAGTGGAGAGCGACTAGGTCCACACGTGTTTCTGTGTGTATGGGGCAGAATTATTTATCAGTTACCATACAGTCCTGTAACTGCCACATTCCTGGCCTTAGGGGTTTGAAACTCCTGCTGCTTCCCGCTAAACAGGCATTTAATGGAATCTTTATGCTGAAGGTAAAGTTTACATATACAGAACAAGCAAAAGGTTTAGGGCCAAAAACAGCTATTTATCATATTCACTTTGTAGTGTAAACTAACACCGCATAGTAATTAATGAAATTGGTGCATGTGACACAAACTCGTCACGTGACGTCTAGACGGTTAAAGAAACAACTCACGTAAGGTATATAAACAGGAAATAGGTACCGACCAGCACTGGGCCTTCTTTATCCTTCTCTGAGTGCATGTGTGAATGGGGGTTCCTGGTGGGAATCTTATTTGTAACTGTATCTGTATCTGTACGTTTTCAGAAGAGCCCAATCACGGGGGAGCAAAAGGGACACTGTCTCCCCGGTCACGTCAGCGAAGAGGAAAATGGGTGAGTTTACACCGTCTTCCGCCGGTATATATATAAACAGACCGCAGCGGAAGCTAACATATGTAGCTGTTAGCTAACAGAGATGGTAGACACAAGCTAAGCTAAGGAAAAAGTTACTGGGTTTAAGGGTAAGGAAAGGAACCCCTGGAAGCAGGTGCAAGCCAACTAGCCGCCCGGCCGTATGCGGGAACCCGCCCGAGCCAGTCACAGATCTCCCTGGCCCTCGGCCATCAGGGAGTCCATCTCGTGCTAGCTCGGTAATTGCTCCTGGCATATGGTCAGCACACCAGCCACCAGGGAGGAGAGAAAGTGTCTCTAGAAACAGATGTGGGCTCCAACATGCCGTACCCCGGCCATATGCGGGAGCATGCCCGAGTTCCCTGGTGAAACACATAAGCATGATTGCCGTAACCATGGTGATGTGCCTCCGGCCGACCCAACACAGCACGGCCACGAAGGCAGGGCACTCAACTGCCCCCTGCCATCCCGTCCGGGTGCTAACCCTTATATTATCTCCACAACCGTAGCGTTCACAGAACACAGCTCGTTCGCTCACTATCCGCAACTGGGCTTTTGTTGTCATCAGCTGTGACAGTTTGACTTTGCATGTTTTACAATAGACCATATAATTTTGGGTTGAATTAGTATGAAAAAATCCTGCTTAAGTAAGAGTAATTTTATTGTGATGATTGTCTTCAGTACAAGTAAAAATTCTAAAAGAAACTTATACTATGTGTAGCGATTCATGCCCTCGTGTTCCACATGTTTTTGTTTTTGTTTAAGCCAGATGTCTTGTCCCTCTGTTCGTGTGTAGCCCCGCCCCCCCAGCTGTGTCCCATGTGTTGTTAATTCGTTAGTCAGGTGTTGTCTATTTCCTGTGTCTATTTAGTCTCTGTGGTTTGTTTTAGTGTTGTGGATTGTCTGTTGTATTTCTGATGTTACTGCTGTTCATATCGACCCTGCTCTTCCGTGTTTCATGCCTCGTGTTTTGTTTCTGTTTACGTTCTGTGTTCTTCGTGTTTTTCTTAAATAAATCTCCTTTTTTCATTTCAACCCCGTCCTTCCTGTGCTTGCCATCAACTCAACCAACATACGTGACAGTATGCCTGACTGAATAAAACCCTTATAGAGTAACCTCTGCTGATTATTATGTGTGTGTCATATCTGTAATGTTTTACGTTTTAGTAGTTAAACAATTGCAGTGACAATATAACGATTTAATCTCTTTATTCAGTTATGATTTTAATGTTCATTTCCTGTGTCACTTGGTGTTGGCATATAAATTTAAAGTGCCAGGTAAAAAAAGATATTTGGGGATGAAAAAGAGTAGGGCTGTGCAATCAGAGTGCACTTTTATAAAAATTAACACACTGTGCCTCTAGGGATAATTTTGAGTGAAGTAAAGGCTTCTCAACAGTGGGGTGGTGTGTGAAAATTAAGGTGTATTGAAGACCAGATATGCTGCTGCATTCTAAAGTTGTAGAGGTCTTGTGGTATTTATAGGAAGACCAGCCCAGAGAGAGTTGCAATAGTGCAGTCTTGACATGACAAGTGACTGGATGAGAATCTGAGTAGCATCCAGATTTTCCTTATGTTGTGTAGGAGAAACCAGCATGTTTGGAAAAGAATATTAATGGGAGATGAAAATGTGAGACCCTCATTCAAAGTAATTCCCAGATTCTGTGCTTCCATTGTGGGAGTGATGACTGCATTCTCAAAGGTAAAAGTACTGAAGTCAGTACTTTCATCAGATGTCACATCGCCCTGTCCATGCCTTCCTTTAGCCTGAGTACTACTTACTTGTTTCAAATGAATTTATTTGTCTGTCTATGCCTATTCAGTTTACCTTTTCTGTACCTGTTATTCAATTGCTTTCATATTTTGTTTTATCCCTAACACATCTTCTGCCATGGATAATTTACACTATCCTGGCATATCTTACCATCACTAAGTCATTTAAAAGCCTTTCTATTCAATAATGGGCAAATGCGTATGTTTAGGAAATTAAACAGAAAACACCACTTAAAATTTAACTTACTTTTCATGAAAGTGTAAAGCTTATTTGGACCATTGCTTTCACTGTTTTCTCCATGTTTCTCTGTCCCTCTTACTTATTACTGAAATACTAAAGTAAGTAGTAGTAGACGTTAAAAGGCTCATTTCCCAGATTCAAATAAAGCTTAAGCCTGCAATAAAAGCTTTTATTACCTAGGATTTATCAGTCCAGGAAACCTATAGTACCTATACCTAAACCCAGATCTCTATTAAAAGAAGTATTAAAAAAACGTGAGCCATTTTCATTTAAATACATAACTATGTTTATATACACATTTAATATGTGTAACAAAACTTCAGGAGAGTTGGATGTGAATGCAAGTAGAATAGGATGTTTATTTAAAAAATCCAAGGTCAACAGAAAAAGGGTCACCAGGGCAGTCACGATAAATATGGGCAAGGCAGGTAAACGTAGTCAGAAAAACAGGCACAGGTCAAGGCACAGCAACCGGGAATATAGTAGGCAAGGCAGAAAGGGCACAATCCAAAAAACACAAGCAAAACAGTCAAAACCAGAAATCCACAGATATACAAACAACTTAGAAAGGCAGACAAAGTATACGAAACCTTGCACCGAGTAGCGAGGTTCCAAACTATTTCATTCTGTCCAGATTAGCATCACCATTCGTATCACCTGGGAAGGGTGTGGCCAGGGCTAGTACTCTGGGGATGCCGACCTGTTCCATCCACCAGGTGGAGCCGTAGCTCCCCTTACAGTACCCCCACTCTGACACTCGCCTCTTGGGCTCTCCTCTGGATAACTTGCCGCTTCCATTAGGCGAGGTTTTCTGTAACAAAACTTTCAGCTACTTTCAGAAAAACTACTATATGGTCCAAATGGCATTGTGTAACTTTGGTTGATGTTCCATTTGTACAGTTGTCTTTACTTTAGTCTTTAGGCCTTTATAAACTTAAAAGGGAAAGAACATGCCAAAGCATGTAACATTTGCTCAACAATGCTGTAGGTTCTATGTTAATATCATCATGTAGGGCAGGGATGTTCAGTTTTATCCAAAAAAAAGTCTATGTGGTTACTGGATTTCATTGCAGCAAAGCAGGCAAACTAGCTCAGACGACCAAGACCAATAGACTAAACGTGTAGAATCGGTTGATCTCCTTCATGTTTGGAATGAAAGCCTGCAACAACACTGACCCCCTGCAGAAAAGACTGGACACCTTTGATGTAGGGCTTTAAGTGATTAAGTTTCTTAAAATGTCTTTGACAGATTAGTTAGTAGGTGTTCTGGTGGTCTTTCAGTCCATGTGGTACATCACAAAAACAGACTTTAAAGTCTGCTTTACTGCTTTAAAGGTTGACTGGTTTTGCCTGTGCATATAGCTTTGTCATATTGGTGAGTTTCACTCTGATCACTAAATGTCACTGAAGTGCTTTAAGCAGATGTCAGACTGACAGAACTTTTAGAAGAAGGGCAATTACTTTTTACTGGATCCCGTCAGCCAGAGAGAGACTGTGGCTTGGGCAACAGGAAGGATTGTACATTGTTTGTCAGTCAGACGTTGGACTCTTCTGGAAGCTGTATCCTGTCTCTGGAACAAGCCTGCATTTGACAGGATGTTGCTGAGGGTCAGCACAGTGACATAGCCCTAGCGCAGGGTAACAAGCTTTACTAGTTTTCTTGGCTGAAATGCATGGGAAAAGGCCATGATGAGGGCATACAAAACTGATATTAGGCCAACAGCCAGGACAAATAACTTGACTATGCTGTTTGATCCAGAGCTGGCATGTTTTCTCTTTTCCATTCTAGTTGAATCTTAGCTTCTGCAGTAGTACTGGCAAAATTTACTGCATGTACATCACAACAGCCAGTCTTATGTAAATGCACTAAACGGTCTTGCAACTGTATTTGAGTGAACTTTTGCACTGACTATAAAATACTGTTATTGCACCACAGTATCTGAGTGAACTCTTGGTCTCTTATGATCCACTATGCCTACTTAGATCAAAAGGTATAGGTCTTTTGCTGGTACCCCATGTTGCAAAAGTCACAGCAGGGGTCAGAGCTGTTTGGGACTCTGATACAGTCTCAATATTTAAGTCCAGACTGATAACATATTTGTTTAGTTATAGATAAGGTGTAGATGTGGAGGGTTCTCAGGCATCGAGTGCTCTGGTAAACTGGGATGTTTGGATGCTGTCAGACCCCACTCTGACATGTTCACTCAGGTTTGTTGCTAGTCGAGTGAGTGGCTGCTATATGCCCCAGGATGACCTCATGTTTGTGCTTCTAGCCCTCTCCCCTGCTGTCATAGGGAGTCTTACTGGTGCTCCTGCTTGCATTCATACCACAATGTATATTGTTTTTAATCACTCATAAAATTTAAGCATTACTAACAAATAATTTCTCTCTCTCTCTCTCTCTCTCTCTCTCTCTCTCGATCTCAATCTCTCTTTATTTCTCTCTCTCCCATTCTCTCTTTTGAGCTACTCTGCTGAGATACCAGTGATTCTGTCCCATTCTACTGTTTGGGCCTGCCATCCTGATACCCTATTTCTGGTTGAAGTTTTTATGGCTTTTAACCCAGTCACTCCAGCTGAGGATAGCCCATATGAACAGACCTATCTGCCAAAGAACTGATCGAAAGTCATTGTAGCACCTGTACACAAAAAACTGCTGCTGCCTTTTTAAACTATATATATATATATATGTGTGTGTTTAAATGTGAAGCTGTTTTAAACTATGAATTAGTATTACATATTACGGTATGCTATCAACCTACCCACATGCTTTTCACTTATTTGATTCTAAATGCATGAGGCAAATGATAATTACTTAAATATATATTTCTTTCATTTAAATACTTTTAAAAACAAACTGCTGGATTTGAGATCATATCGCCACATTCTTGGCAAACACTTTTAACCATGATCAAGCTTTCAGGCTATTGTCAAACCTTTCCCAAGCTAGACTATAACCCAAAAGTAACCCATGATTTAGGTAAATATCATGCATTTTGGGAGTGTAATGAGAAGTTTTACAATTTTTTTAAAAGCCCTGTACATAAATATGATGTATTTTCAGTGTAAATGTCCTCTGAGTAGGTGGTATAAGCTATATGATGGTCCATCTGCTGTGGCTGGACCTCCTACCCCTGCTCAGATGACTATGTCCATAAACTAAATATGTAAAAATAAATATGTCTTTCAAGTGCCATATGGCTTGGCCTGGACATGCTACATTGAACATAATGCTCAAATACATGTCATAGGTTAATATATGATCAGTGTGACCTGCAGTGATTCCTTTAAATCCATAGCATTTCTGTGCATATGCTCCCTGTCAGTGGTGTGCTTTTGTTCTAGACAGCCCAAACTGTGCCATGCGCCTAAACTGTCAATCTGTACTGGACAACAGTGAGACTAAAGGGACATTTTGATGTTTGTGAGGAAGATGAGGTTGGAATCTTGATTATGTGTAAATCAATAGCTTTGAACAGGTAGCTTTGAACAGATAAATTTGATGATACAAGATCATTTGTGCTGTACTGTCACACCAGTTTTCTGTAAAGCCAAGAACAGTACATAAGCTGAAAAAATAATTTTATGTAAAACAAACAACAAAATGTGACCTCTGCATTTAACCCATCATACATGTCTACCTCAGTAGTGCCTGGGCCGGGACTCAAACCTGCAACCCTCAGGTCCCAATGGCAGTGTCATAACCACTAGGCCACCACTGCCCACAATAATCAAACAAAAAAAAGATTATGTAATCTTGCATAATCATTCTGAGGGCAATGGATGTAAACAAACTTTTACTCCAGACTATTTTAAGCAAGAATTAGGCCAAATATTGTATTACACAGACCTCCTTTGCCCCAAGTGTAGTTTCTGAAGTTTGGTGCCTGATGTTTGCTTTTTAAATTTGGCATTGGAGCTCCAGTAGCTAACAGTTAATAAAAGCTTATTGCCTATTCTGCTATTATTTTTATCTATATATTTTTGCACAGTGTTTTAAATTTTTTAGATAATCAACAAGAATTTCTGCTGATTTAGCATGATGCTAAACTGACATCTGTAAATCCCATTATCTGTTCACAATAGTGGCTTTTTGACCACATTTGGAAGAAGGGTAAAATTGGATAAATTTGAGTGTTTTTGGCAAACCTTTTTTGGATATTTGGTCATTCTTCTCCATAATTTAGACATTGCCAATCCACACACACACACTACCTAAGTCTACCTTACTTTAAATTGTCATGGATTTTGTGACGTACACGCCCCCATGTGGTCCATGTGTTTGTGTTTTGATTATCCTCGTGTTCGTCTAGCCCCGGGAAGAATCCAAAGGGGAAGGGTTGTTGCCCTCAGAGCTGGCTAGGGTGGCCAGTCCAGAGGAAGAAAGCAACATCTCCCCCGAGGCAGCTCCAAGGGTAAAAAGCAGCATCCCGGAGAACCAAGAGTTCAGACGCTCGAGTTGGGCAGCGTACTAATACTGGAGCCGCAGCATTCACCGAGGAGTCAGCTCCAGGAGTCGACTCCTCGCTCAGGAAAGACCAAAGAAAAGGCGACGCAAACTTCGTTAAGGCAGACGCAAACCACTAAAGCTGGGTTCACCCAGACGCCGACGAAGCGCTTGAGGGAGACCAGGGAAAGCTCAACCCAAACTTTACCCGAGAGCTTTTCCTGGAGTCCGCTGAAACAGTCGTCAAGCCCCGCCTCCACCTCGCTAGTAGCAGCCAGAGTCGATGAACCGAGTGCCGGAGTCGACAAACCGAGCGTCGGAATCAAGGAGTCAGGGATCTGTTCCGGGAGCAGGAGGACAGCCTGGTCCCACCCTCACGGCATGTCCCGCCCAAGAGACCCTGAACCCCAAGAAAGACGCATCACTGTCGCCGTCACCGCCCAGCTCCGCCCTGTCTATTGTGTTTTGTTTATCCTCGTGTTCGTCTAGCCACGTCCCTGTCAGCTGTTTCACGTTCGTAGTCCCAGGTGGTGGTAATTTATGTTCCTTATTTTAACCCCATGTTTCGTTCTGTTTGTGTCGGTATACTGTTGTATATCCAAGGTCAGGTTTCGTGTTTCATGTTCGTGCCCAGTTTATTTTCTTGCTTTAGTGTTTGTTTGTTTTCATTTGAATAAATCTTCATTTAATCGTCCAACTCATGCCTACTTCCTCATTCATTGCTGAATCGTTACAGATTTGTGCTTTGGTCTTACAAGTTATGTTGCTAACTTTAGGATTCTTCAGCATCCCAATAAAGATCCATCAAACAGATAATGTTCATATTCTTTTAGGAAGTTGTAAGCATGTAGAAATCCTGTTATTGCTGTAGCTTGCTTTATACCTTGTGCAGTTACTGGTGTGCCAATAAAGATGTGTGCTACACTGTTCCTGCATGCTCACCACAGCTGGAGGGGTAAAAGGTCACATTCTACACCAGCAAAACTGTGGTGATTTATTGGACAATCAACTTTAATGATGAAATTCGTCTACTTTGAGTACCATCTAAGTATTTGTCAGCATTTCCTGTGAAGTGCTGGCCTGCACAGAAAGATGGGCAGTGTGTGGGGCATCATACAAGAGGTCCAATGGTGAGGTTATGTGCTTGAGAAACTGTTACTGTTCCCTGGGGTCTCTCTTGGCTGATATGGTTCGCTAGCATTCTCTGAAACATCAGAGAGTATGAAAAGCTCCTATTCTGAACATGAAAGCTACACCTGCAACACAAATGTGCTGTATTGCACACAGTCAAAACAAATAAAAACATTGTGTCCCTTTAAACTTAATCCTATGGGATCCTTAATGTTAAGCTGTCTTTGGTCTGTTAAAGGGTCCATATCATGGAAAATAGAATTTTTGTCACAGTTGAATGTACAGCAAAAACACAGTTAGAGTTTCAAAATACCATTCTCTCCCCAGTCCATATGGTTCATATGTAAAATAAGCTGAAAAAAAAATATTTTGTTGGTGATGCCTTTAAATCCTTACATAACATTTGCAAAATTCAAATTTCCACTAAGAATCAAATATAAAACAAATTGCTTTTATTACATCAGTACTCTCAATAGAACAAACTTCTGAGGTATTCATATTATGCACCACAAAGTCTAGCTGGTGTTTAGTTATCTCAAACTTTTAGGTCAGCCACAAATAAATAACAAAATTTAAATTAATTGTGCTGCTGGGATATTTAAGTATGTCATGTCACAATTTTACTAAACTAAATTGAACAGAAAGACCTTGCGTGGATCAAGTGCCCTTGAGCAAGGCATTCAACCCCCCAACTGCTCTCATCTTATACCTCTTATCCAAGAGGCTTCTTTAGTTCTAATGGAGAGTGGAGTGCTCCCAGAATTTATCCTCTGTGGGTGGGCTATAGAGACCTATTGACCAAAGGTGTTAATGGCCATTGTTAGAGGAGTCAGGTAGTTTTGATGGTGCTCACTGAGCTCTCTTTTGTTGTTCCATACTAGAGGCACTGTCCTGTCCTGACCTGTTTATTCTTCTGGAGAGGGATGAAAGGACAGAATTGTAGGTGGGTGATAGGTAGTGTCACAGACCTTGTGTGTTTTTTTTGTTTTTACATAGATGCGCTCTTTTTCTCCCCTTTCAAACCATCTGTCTTCTCTGTCCAAGATTACATTGTGTACATTTGAGTCTTCAAATTAGTGTTCGTAGTCCTTCACATGTATGCAGACACCTGAGTCCTGGCCTGAAGAGTTTGTTCTTCTGTTGAGCCATGCGTTTGTCCAGGGTTTGCCTTGTTTCCCCAGTGTAAAGGTCACCGCAGTCCTCTTTGCATTAGATAGCATAAACCAGGTTGATCTTCTTGATATAACCAGATGGACTTGTATGGGAGTATGGGTGCAATGTGGGACGAGGGCATTGAGGGAGCTGGTGCACTTCAGCAGATGTTGTGGTGATAAGGGGAAGAAGGAGCTCTATATAAAAGGTGCCTGCAGAATTTCTTGCCCCTTTTTTGGGTCTCCTGTGTGTCAGCTGTGGGTAAGGTGGAGGTGTGTGTCATGATTTGGGTTGAGTTGGAAGCAAGTGCCAGGTTTACTGAAGATGAGAGTATTTAATAATCACACGAAATAACAAACACGACAAAACACGAACTCGATAACTAAAACATGATATGAAAACGGAGAACAACATGTATCCACAACACTAGACCAAACTAAGGAGACTAAATAGACAAAGTAAATCAATGACACCTGACTCACGAAATCACGACACATGGGACACAGCTTGGGGGCGTGGCTACACGAACACGATGACAAGACACGTGGCAAAACGAAAACATGAACAAGAGGGTTACAGCGTGCAGTTTGTTTCTTTGTGTAGTGTTCTTTGTGGTGTTCTACAGTAACATAGGGCTGCCTTGTTTCTGCAACGTGCATGTGGTTGTAGAGAGAGTTGAATTGTCACTCGCTTTAAAGTAAGATTCATGGGTTGCTTGTCTTCAGTACTAGTTCACCACTGTAGCCAACCCTTTTAATTTACTTTTTGTATTATCTTAGTGTTGGTTGTGTTCTTTAGTTTGTTTTGTCCAGGCAGGGTGGCTGAGCTGTGCTGAGACTCTGCACGCCATCTATCTCCCCCAGGTGGTTCAGCCAGCATTTAGTGATAGTCTTAACGCTTGTGTCTACTTCATGTGACTTCAATGTCTTACAAGATTCCATAGATTAATAAAGAGAATTTGATCTGAGTTGTCATTGGTTAGTCTAGCCCATTCCCAGGGACTGCTGGCTGTAGCCAGAGTGCAGCTGCCGACCACCCGATCTTCCTGAAGGTGTGGGTGCATAGTGAATTGTAAATAAAAAAGCCCCTCTTTTGCAGTGCATTGTATTAAGATGGTGTGTTCGCGCATGCGTGGTGTGTAAGTAGTTTAGTGTGTTGTATATCCTAGTGGTGATATTGTGATATATTGATTATATTATCACTGATCAGGAATTTGATATACTCTGTCTAACAGAAACATGGATTGAACAAAATGAGTACATAGCGTTAAATGAGGCGTGTCCCCCTGCATATAGTTATATACACCCGGCTCGTCCGTCTGGCAGAGGAGGAGGCATTGCAGTTATTTATAATGATAATAGCGTCACACACCTGGACATAAAATTAAAGCATTTGAAGTTCTCTATTCAAACCTAGTACATGTATCCACAAAAAATAAACCTACCCAGTTGATACCACTAATTATCATCTACAGACCCCCAGGGCCTTACTCTGAATTCCTCAATGAATTTGCAGATATGATCACAAATTTAGCTGTCTCGTCAGACAAAGATTTAATTATCGGAGACTTTAATATTCATTTTACATTTTTTTTCATTTGGCTGACGCTTTTATCCAAAGCGACTTCCAAGACGTAGAGCAGAGTAGTGGGACAGTACCTTGCTCAAGG
>JBBPDA010036418.1:0-14720 GCA_037974385.1 Arnoldichthys spilopterus | reverse complement strand
AGTGCTGCTTATCTGTAGCCCAGTTCAGGCGCTTCTGCCGCTGTTTCTGGTTCAAAAGTGGCTTGACCTGGGGACTGAGGCACCTGTAACCCTACTAACCATACTTGATTACTGACAAACCACTCGTATCTAAGCATCATTTAAACAGAACCTTTTCAAAAGCGTGAAATAGGTTAAAAGGTTGCAATAAGCTGCACACAATGCTCCAGTCAAACGAATTGTTAAAACAGATATTAATCTGTACAATGGTACAAAGCTATTTCTATATCTCTGGGCCTTAAGCCACAGAGACCACCATTATCTATAAATGGAGGTAACTTGGAACAATAATGTAAGACCAGCATTAATGACTGAACCATTAAAAAGAGACTGGACGAAAAAAATGGTGTCCAAAGAAGAACCCCTGCTAACCAAGAGCAATTATAGACACATAATATATATCACATTTGCAAAAAAACATCTTGACCCCTAGGACTGATGATTTGAAAATGGAAATTAAAAAAAATAAAACCACAGTTTTGGAAATACCTAATCAATATCCTGTCTTTCTCTTCAGTCAAATGATAATGTAGGACCTTAATTAGGCAGTTTATGCTTGTAAGCTCTCCAGTGTGAATTAAAGCAACTTTGCAAAGGTGGGTGGTTGAAAGTTCCTCCACAGTGAAATATAGATCTTTTCAATTATATGAAGCACTTGATTGCAATTGTGGTTGTTGCTACAGTTGGCACAGTTAGTTAGGTGACAATTTTTTTTGTCATGTGGCTAACTGTAGATCTTGCAAAAATCATAAATGAAATGATCATTTAAAAACATATTTTGTATTTCCTTCTGTCTTATGTTACATTTAATACTGGCATGTACAACAATTCAGTGTCAAAAAAATATCTAAAAAAGATTAAATCAACCCAGCATTGTTATTGTTGCTTTTATGATTGCAGTAGTATACTGGTATAACGGTACACAATACTATGAAAATTACACATTTCTTTTCCTTCTCAATCACAGTGTCAGCAGTATTACATTAGAAATGTGCATATCCAGCAAAAAAAATGGACACAAAATCCAGGGTTTTTGCTAGTATCGTGACTCTGTGGTGGCCTGCCACAACAAAATGGTTGCTCCATCACTATTTTGATCATTTGATTTGTGAAGGCATTTTTTGTAGAATTTTTACATACCAATCAGTTTCTCACCAATCTCATGATTATTGAGAAAATAATGAGCAGATTAATATATGATAAAATAATTAGCTGCATTTTAAAACAAAAAGGTTCAAGAGGGTACCACCCCCAGCTACAACAGTAAAACCTACTTTGACATTAGTTCCTGAGTAAAAATGATCTGTTCTATAAGAATATAATGGTATATAATAGTGTATATAACTATTGTTGCTTTTAATAATTAAGTACATTTTAAAATGTTTGGATTTTTACATCATTATTCACCAGGTGTTGCTAATCATCAAATGAGTTAAGATGAGAGAGAGTCATGTGCCTCCAGAGAACTTTGCATAGCATTTTTTTTATTTTTTTATTTTTGCAAGCAAAGGTTGTCAAGCAGTTGTTCAAAGCATGAAAGGACCTGCCCATCTAGGGACAAAAACCTAATCCATATTCGCCAAGTGGCTGATTACGTTCATGCCAAGTTTCATTTCTCTGTATGTGAAATTGTCAAGCAAAACAACAAAGAAATAAAGCTTTGACAAATGCTAAAATAGCAAAAGCTAATATAGGAAATTATATAATTTCTTTTACAGGTTGTAAAATTACATGATTTTCTAGTTTAAGTGTATTTCCATTTGCTTGAATATCAAACATTTTGTTTTGTATGTGATGCCTTTTGAAGCTCACCTCAGTATTTTCACCACCGAGGATGTAGTTTGAAGGCCCTCTAAGGTTAAGAGACAGCTGCAACTCTGGAAAAAAATAACATTTCTGAATATTGCATGCAAGGAGTTTAACATGTATAGAGTCTTTTGTGTAAAGTTTACTTGGGCTGGAAAATGTCATGGCTCATTTGAGAAACAGTGCACTTTCATGGCTATTAAATGTGGTCAATAAGTCTTTGTTTCATTTTTCAGATCACTGTTTGGTGCCTAAGAAGGCAGGTCCTTGTCGCGGGTCCTTCCCACGCTGGCACTACAATGCAGCAGCGGAGAAGTGTGAGGAGTTTATTTTTGGAGGATGCAAAGAAAACCGCAACAACTACGTGTCTCAGGAGGAATGCATGAACGCCTGCGATAAAGTCTCAGGTAGTGAATGGGCAATGTTTTCATTTCAGTTTACTGAATTGTAAGCATCAACTATGAGAATTTTGTTTCTTGATCTTTTGGTAAAAGGGTGGAATTTTTTTTTGGTGTTTTCTTAAAAAAAGTTGTTCTCTGAAACAGTTCCATAGAAGAATAACTTATGTTCTCGAAAGAACCTTTCAATGGATAGTGTCTCTTTGGAAGTAAGATTCGGGAGATTTTTATAATTAAAAAAAAAAAACCCTTGCTGAATTTAGCCCAAGGTCCCTTACACTCCAGGACCCTTGACACCTCACAATCTGTAGACCAAAAAGACCATTTTAAACTAAACAATCTCTTTGTTTCTGTGTTAATCTCCAATGGACACTCCAGTCCGTAAAAAACAGACTTTTCAATGCTACTGCGCCCATGATGCTCACAGCTGGCTGAAGATCAGCAGTATTACATAAGAAATCCGCATATCCAGCAAAAAATGTGGAGATACAATTCATTGTTTTGCTAGTATTGTGACTCTGTGGTGGCCTGCCACAAGAAAATGGTTGCGCCATCACTATGTACTAAATACACACAGTATTTCTGACTCTGTATACAGTCTTTGACTAGCCATCATTCAGTGTGCTCAGAGACCTTCAATGCAAATTGAAACTGTGCTCCTGATCTGCTTAACCTTCTCTTGAGGATCCTCGATTGGGAGAATCTTTTTTTTCCCCAGTAGACTTTGTTTTTTATTATTATTTTACTCTGAAATTGCACTCTTTTAAATAAAACCTTTAAAAATAATTTTGGTGAATCCTGACCTCTCCTAGAAGACCTGTTGAAACTCACTAACATCACCCTCTATATAATTTAAGGCCTTTTCGTAATTTGATCTTGCCTGGTAGTAAAATGTTGATTCTCACCACTCATGAATTGTCCTTTTGCAGTTATAAATCCACACTCACCAGGAGGAAGACATGCTCCGGTTAATGTTGAACGTAAGTTTAGAATTTCCCATAAATCTCCATAGCAGTACTCCCCAAGAATGCGTTCTGTTCTCACGCAGATAGTGTTTGTGCTATATTCTGTTTGAAATAAATGATGTAGGAATGTAGATCTCCAGGGAAACTGAATGCCATTCAGTGGAGAAAGGTAGTCTGTAGTCTTTTGGCTTCAGTCATGTCCGTTCCCTGAAGTCAGTGTCATTCTTTCAGTTTAAGCATTGAGTTTATTTTAAAAAAGCCATATAGTCAAACCTCTAGGATTTGCAGTTAATTTTAAGCTGTTCTGTATGGAGGAATGGGCTTCTCCAAGCTCATGTGCAGGTTCAGTTACCCAAATTTTCAGAGTCGGTTATTGCTGCACAAAATGGGGTCACACCACAAATGGAAAGCAAAGGTTCACCTACTTTTGCCACTCACCAATGTGTTGAATTGGATTCTTTCCCTTAATAAATGAATAACTATATAAGTATATTTTTAAACCATTTTATCTATATCTGCTTTAACGACTTATTTATGCTGAAATACAGAAAGTTCACAAACTTTCAACCACCAGTGTGGACTTTAAAAACGAATAACTCACTAACTGTAAATGTGGTGGAAGTCACTGCATTTTTATCATTCCTTGAATGTAAAAAAAACTTCCTAAAAATTGTCTGAATATGGTTTATAATGTGTTTGGAACAAACCCCTTCACGGTCCTTGTGCCACTGCCTTCCAGTTTAAACACTTGCTAACACTTTTTCAGTTGAGCAATGTGGAGAGCCCTGTGGACCAGAGAAGTTTACCTGTGCTAATAGATGCTGTATAGACAAAGAGCTTGAATGTGATGAGGAAAAACAGTGCAGTGATGGTTCTGACGAGGACCTATGTGACAAATGTAGGTATCTCAAATCTTCTTCTATAAAATGCATTCTGATGTATTTATGTCTTGGAAATAGGAATTAATATGTGTTGTCTTATGTAACAAAAATATAGCTGTAGGAAATCTAGAATAAAATAGTTATATATAGAGAAAATGTTGTTAGAAACAGATGCTGAATGCTGCATTTTTAGTCTTTTATGAGTTTTCTGCATCATAATATAACTGCTTCAGTTTAGCAGTTCAAGTTGAAATACTGACTACTATTTTAACTAATAATTTAACAATTTTATTTCTATACAGTGAACTCAAAGTTTCGTAGGTTGCTTGACATACCTGTGCATGAGGACAAAGGTTTGTGTGCTCTTTAGTGATTTTCTTTTAAACATCCAATGATTCACACAGAAAAAGTTTAAAGTGTTTTTTTTTTTCCCTTTTGCCCTTCAAACCAAGTTTGTCTGTTTTTTAGCTCGTTGCACACAGCCTCCGGTTACAGGCCCTTGCCGTGCTAGTTTTACAAAGTGGTACTACAATCCATTTGAAAATAAGTGCAACCGCTTTAACTATGGAGGCTGCCAAGGCAATGACAATCACTTTGAGGCAGAGGATCCATGCATGAAGGTCTGCGCAGGGGTCACTGGTAAGTTTTGCTGAACACTTTTCATATCCTCTTTAATCTTAAAACCTGCTGCATGTGTATTGATAGGATGCCTAATTAGGTACAGTTACCTCCCCATCCTTTTTATCAGCTCTACTTACTGCATAAGCCCTTCACAGGACCACCAGTGATAAGTATTATCTGTTTGGTGGATCATTTTATTAGACACATCTAGCTTGAGCAGGGTATTTGTGCTTACCTGGTAGGCAGTGGTGGCCTAGTGATAAGGGACTCGCCCATGTGATTTTAAGTGAAAGTGACTATTTGTCATTGTGAACACACTCAAGCACCACAACGAAATGTGACCTCTAACCCATCACACACGGCTACCAACAGCGCACGGGGAGCAGTGTAGTGGGACGGTACCTTGCTCAAGGGTGCCTCAGTAGTGCCTGGGCCGGAATTTGAACCTGCGACCTTCAGTTCGCAAAGCAGCATCCTAACCACTAGGCCACCACTGCCCACTTGTCACAGCTTCAAGTTCTGGGGCAGGTATCAAAGAGGTACTGTCCTGCTGTGCTGCTCCCCAGGCACTGTTACAAGTGAAAGTGACTATTTGTCATTGTCTATTTCACTATATCTGTATCACTATTTCTCACACTCAAGCACCACACCCAAATGTGATGTCTGCATTTAACTCCGCACACGTGGAGCAGCGGGCAGCTATCAACAGCGCCCGGGGAGCAATGTAGAGGGACGGTACCTTGCTCAAGGATACCTCAGTAGCGCCCGGGCCAGGACTCGAACCTGGGATCTTCAGGACCTAGAGCAATGACCTTAGGCCACCACTGTTAATAGCTGCCTGCTACATGTGTGGATGGGTTAAATGCAGAGGTCACATTTCGCTGTGGTGCATTTTGTGTGATTGAGTGTGTTCACAGTGACAAATGGTCACTTTCACATTCACTTTTACCTTGTCTTATAATGCTGCACAGTTTGTGTTGGTCATCCTCTAGACCAGTACTTTCAGAACTGGTCCTGGAGTACCCCATGTCCTGCGCACTCTTCTGTTGACCCATCATTGTTGAACAGCTGGGTGATTAACTGATTAGTTGGGAAAACCACTGAAATCTAAAATTAACAATCTGTAATGTAATATAATGTAATATACAGTGGAGGAAAAAATTATTTGACCCCTCCCTGATTTGTCCAATGACAAAGAAATGAAAAGTCTCAGAACAGTATCATTTTAATGGTAGGTTTATTTAACAGTGACAGATAGCACATCAAAAGGAAAATTGAAAAAATAACATTAAATAAAAGAGAGAAACTCATTTGCATTTCATTAAGTGAAATAAGTATTTGAACCCACCCCCCCCCACCCCCCAGTTCTGGCTCCCACAGTGCGGTTAGACACTCCTACTCCGTCACCCTCATTAAAGACACCTGTCTAAACTAGTCACCTGTATAAAAGATTTCACTCAATGAAATGTAAATCAGTTTCTATCTTTTATTTAAAGTTATTTTTTAAATTTTCCTTTTGATTTGTGCTATCGGTCACTGTAAAAATACATTAAAATGATACTGTTCTGAGACTTTTCATTTCTTTGTCATTGGACAAACTTACAAAATCAGCGAGGGGTCAAATAATTATTTCCTCCACTGTATATATAGTGTGTGTAGATTCGTTCTCGGTAGTTGCAGTAGTCTATATATCTCCTTGTTCTCTTTTAATTTTCTTACTTCTGGATTGCTTAGAATATATGTAGATTAGTAACTGATCTCTGACACTCTGACTTCAGAAAAAGATGTCTTCACCAGCCGGACTGCCTTTGAGAAGCAAACAGGAGACAGCAATACAGGTAACTGTCCAAGCTCTTCTAACCCTCACCTGAAATTTCATCTGCTGAGGATAACTTCAAAACCTAAAATTCAAAAGGAACCACATCATGTTCATTGCAGTTTGGTTAACCATGTAGTGTTGCCATTTTTCAGCCTAATGTCATCGAAATTTTCCTTTCACCACAAATGTCCATCAAGCAAGACATGTTTGGTGTTCAACATTTCCCTCTGTAGATTTGGACTCAAGCTATGAGGCTGATTTACATTTACAGCATTTGGCAGATGCTCTCATCCAGAGTGACACATGATGCTTTGCAGTCTACATAGAAAACATGCCCCTCACGATAGTAAATGTAGACTTGTGTTAAGATCAAGTTTAACAAGTAATGGAAGCCGACCAGTTTCCGACCGGTTAGAACTGTGCAACCTGTACGCCTAAATCATCACACACTTCCTACAGGCCATACCAAGTTGTAATCTCAATCAGTAATGCTTATGTATGTTCAAACACAGCTATTCTTTCTGATCACCATAGTTCAGTTTACAACACCCTAAGGTTTAGAAAAATGGACAAACGTACATGGCATTACTAAAATAATCATTAGCAGGAACCTTAAAGCCTTGTATGTAAAGTGACCTCTATTTTGGGGTCAAGAGGACAGCATAGGGAGACTCTAGAAGCTACACATTGGCTCCTGGTCAGGAGGGTCATATCCAGTAGGTTGAATAAGAGATGACTAAATTGGACAGAGAATCAGGAAAAAAGCCACTGCCCCCATATTGACATTGACCCTTAAACTAACATTTAAAAATGTTTAATGTCAGTAGGGATGCGTGATGTGTCAAAATATATTAAAATATTTTCACAATACAAATGTCAAAACATTTTTTTTTTCTGGCATTCAGTAAGTTGCAATGGACAAAAAAGGAACTTATTTTTGAAAAATACAATCAAAACATGATTTTTATTTAGCATTACTCACACTGCATTGAACTAAATCCAATTAAACAAGGACGTATTATGCTCCGTTTGTAAAGACATATGCAGTCGTTTTTAATATATACTGGTGATCTCTCCAAAACGCAGTAATGCATTATGTGCCAATGTATTTACTGTAATGCACGGACACATTGCCCAGCCCTGCTAATCCTATACACAACAATGTCAGGAGTGTAGATGGCTCAGACCACTTTCATCTCTACAGCTCTCACAAATCTATTAGCCTCACTGTTGTAATGTCATTAATGGCCTCTCTTGCTCTGTCTCTCCCTCCCTCAGTCTCCATTGGCATAGCTGTGACTCTGGGCTTGGCCATCCTTGTCTTGCTGGCTGTGATTGGTTACTGCTATATGAAGGGCAAGAAACAGAACTCAAGGCACCAGCGTGTCGCTGTGAATGGATCACACTCCTATCCTGTGGAGGACACCGATAAGCTGGTCTACAACAGCACCACCAAACCCATCTGATCCCCACCCACACCCAACAACCTCATTAGTCACCAGTGCTGCCCATTCCCAGTGCTGGGAACTCACTGTACTAAGCAGTTCAGCGTTCTCCCTGCCCAAACTTCATCTTGGCTAATTACCGGGCCCTTCAGTAGCTAACATATTAGAGTAAACATGAATTCTTTCAAGATAGTGGGCGAGCTAAACTGAGGCTGAGAGCAACTGCTGCAAACATCGACCAAATGCTAATGAAAGCTTGAGAAAGTGTGAACAATGTATAGATAATTTTATTTTGTCTTCTTGTTTGGAATAAGATGTTTATTTGAAAAGGCACCTGGTAATTGACATCTCCATGCTCTCCCTGAGGCAGTTTTTTCCTATAGCAGCCGTTGCCAGGTTGGATATATACAGTGTTGCAGGAGGTTGGACAAGCATAACATTGGCAAAAATTCCAATTCAGTTTAATGAGAAACTAGTCTACTTTGTTTTGAGTTGCTACAGTGCTGAGTTGCTATGATAATTTATCAATCTGGTTAATGTTGTATATCAAAATCTAGGCAGGTTGGAAACCTTGAATGTGAAATGATCTTACACTTACAGACTGAATAGGGTTTAAAATGAACTCACTCTGAATGGAGCCATTGAGTTCTTCCCAAAAGATTCTCATTAGGTCAAGTGGGGCTTCTGGATATACTGTGAAGCTTGTCCGACCTCGCAACAGTTGCAACGGAAGAACATGTTTGTGGGCGGAGCATGGGTAGATTAACAGCGGCCTATATTAACCTTTTTAAACTAAGTGTAATAGTCTGGAACTTGTCTCTTCGTGTTTTGCTGGTTTTTTTATAATTTTGTATGTACCACATTTTTTGTCCAGTTGTTTATTCAGCAACTCTGTGCTCAGGGTTAAAAGTTATTGAAGCGGTCTGTTCTGCTTTGCCATGGGAGTCAGTTTGTCAGGTACAGACTACGACTATTCATGAATTTAATGTGATCGTAGCTGCTGGAGGTGGTTTGGTTTTTATCCAGTTTGGCACTGCCTGGACCTGACAAGCTGTTCCACAGTATTTTGGGGAGAAGGCTGAATTTAAATTAGATTTGAGTTTTTTTTCCTTGTGGTAGATTTGCACATACCACCAGTTCTGTAGTTGTACTGTTGAGAAACCTGGAAAAAGGGATTGTTTCTTAGATGCACAATAATGTGCATACAAAGAAAGTCACATGAAATAATTTCTCCACTCCTGTTGTATATAGATTTATATATGGGTTTCTGAGACATTTCTAAAGGCTGTTAATTTGTTTTTAAAACTTCAATAAAATATTCAGTGGAGGTGTGTTAGTAAATAACATCAAAGCAAAAAAAATAGCACTTCACGTGTTTTGTTCACGTGTTTTGTTACAAAAAAAGTTCAAACTTCACAAAATGTGACCCTAATAATCACTAAAATAGTCTTCAGAAACGCTCAATCAATTTCATATAATTCTGTCCATTGGGGGCGCTGCAACAAGTTTCAACATTCATAGCGCTTGCTCAACTGTATAGCAGCCAGCACGTCTGTACCATCATGTGTTGTAAATATTCAACTTTTACAGTTCAGGCCCTGCATCACTGACACAGCGATTATTTTTTGTGAAAGTATCAATTGGTGCTGCAATCGACACATCTGCTTAAACAAAAATGATGAAATTATGCATTAATTATTAAAAACAAAAGATAACATAATTAAACTCTTTACTTATTCTCTCAACTACTGCACCGGTCATATTACGGGACGAATTCTTAGAGGCGGACATTTCAGGTCCAGAAAGTAAAGATCTGCTCCAGTGCTTCCCCAGTTTCACCAACAGATGCCGCTGTGGATTCATTTCTTCATACCTATTCCACTGAGTTTGTACACAGACCCTGTTATGTAAAATCGATATTTAGAACAAGTAAATCTACTGTGGCACTGGAGTCCGATGGTAAAACACTAAGTTAGTGATGCGGAGTTTTCAGTTGTCACAAGCATCTACTCAGTGTTTAAATGCAATCCATCGTTTACATTGACCGAGTAAGAAATTGGCTGAACTTACTCTATATTATCTCTAAACCATTTTTCGCAGTTCGCATCAAGATTATGTACGTGTGAATAAAGCCCCTTTATGCCGAGAGTTCTTTATATGGCGTCTGATTTAACCCGCTGTCTGTATAAAAACTATTTAAACGTTTTATTTGTACGACAATTACATAAATCAGCAGCCTTCCTCTGTTCAAGCTCTATGGGCATGAAAACATCAGGGCGGTGTGGGAGCGCAAGTCTTGCCCAGAATTCGCTGATCTTCATATGATGCGCAGCTGTGGAAAGCCTTCCTGGGCGTGATTTGTTAATCGCAGGTTGTGCGCAGCTGTTGGAGCGCAACAGTGACGTGGATGAGCGGTAGGCGGGGCGAAACTCAGCGAAAAGTTGTGAGCTTCACTGCATGTGGGATGCGGCGCTGGAGTCTGCAGAGCTGAATGAAACCAAGGACTTGAAACTGGGGAAATATGTTTTCAAAGTGCGACTGCTAACATCACGTTTTTCACGAAAGTTGTAAAAAAAAAAAAAAAAACTGGAGTCGAAGTTGGTAAGTTTTATGTTTATTTTACCAGCTGCGTCGTTGCAAGATGTCATTGTTTTTATGTTTTTTGTTTGTTTGTTTTTATTCCAAGAACTTGGGCAGAGGAGGTGACAAAGCCTCTAAACGGTCTCGCTGTTCTATTAACGCCCATATAGGCTACTCTTTGACCACTACTGCTTTCATTATATGTATGGGATCGTTTTTTTGCTCAGTCAGTCCTCATACCGTCGTTTTTACTCCCACTGAGCTTTACGAGACATTCCCTCACTTTTAATGGGCAAACTTTATCCTCGTTTATGAGCTGTATCTTCATTGACCAGTGTCTCTGTGTGGCCAATGTGATATTAGCTTTTTAACATTGGTTTAATGGCTTGTCTCTAATGGTTTCTTGCTGTGTCTCTCGCCTTGGAGATAAAGCTGGTATGCAGGCTACCATCGTCTCTTCTCATCCAAGGGTAGATGTGCAGTGAAGATTGTTCCTTCCACACTCCATATGACGTGCTCGTGATGTATAGATAAGCTTGGAAGATGCCAGATAAGCTGCACAACCCTTGCCTGCTGGGAGCTGCCCTTGTTTAAGGTCTTTTCCTCTGGGTTGTGCCCACAGATAGTGTCTTCAGTATGTGACCTTCATGCTCAGAGGAGAGTGCAAAGTCTGGCTTTTTTGTTGAAAATTTTTCTTCTTTTCATTGAATGGTTTCTGCACGGTTGAAGCAAGCTGTCCCCACTGCTGCCTCACACATTTACCAGTACTGTACCTGGGCTGTGACTGTGTGGATGCTTGGTAAGGCCAAACGTCCCAGGACTGATAACATATGTTTACTTTACAAAGGAAAACATTGCTCTGGCTGTTGAACTTTGGTCAGGACTGGACGACCATTTGCACATCACATTGTAGAGTCCTGATTTAGAAAAAAAGTGTGTTTCAGCATCTAACACCCATACCTCATCTCCATCTCTTACTCGAGCCACACACACACAAGCATTCATTTGTCTTTGAGGTTTCAGTGAGGTCTGCATGTTGAGGAACGTAAACAAGCCTTTTATAGCCTCAGTGTTTACAGCTTCCACTGAGTCTTGGCAGATGGTTAATTCATCCATAGCATGGAATTTGTCCAGTATATCCTATGTAAACTTGGTCAGACACATCCAGTCCTTGCCATAGCTTGAAAGGGTAGGGCTGGCTCACTTATTATTTGCTCTAAGCTTAACAGCTGCACCTTGATCTTGATCTTTAATTGTGGTACTGTTGTGAAAGTAAAACCTGTATAGTCCGGTCATTCCATGTATCTTGCAGCAAAATAACTGCAATGAGACAGTAGCTGGCCTGTTTGGTAGCATTTACTTGCCCTTATATCAAAGTATGACCTGATTTTTCATTTTGACTACCATAAATTAATTACTGCAACATTTTTGCATCTTTGTTTTTGTCTTTCTCATGTAAATGTAACAATTCTGGAGATAATAAGGTTTTGCTACAGCGATGATCTACTAAATTAGGATATATTTATATATAAATTAAATCAGTTGTAGGAATGTGAAATAAGTTTCAGCAGATGCAGAATCCATGTCTCTTTAGTAGACTTTTGTGTTTAAAAGATTTGTTTGAATACTTTTTAAATTGAAGTAATTTTGGGGATGGACAATATTCTCAGAATCATATTGGTATCAGAAGGTAATTGCTTAAAAATGCACAAACCAGTACTTGATAGTGTATATATTGTACCCCAAAATAACAGAACATTGCTAGACTTTTGTGCTAAAATATCTCTATTTAACTCATTTTACTAACCTTGTAAAACTCCAGTAGTACATGTCTTCTCTGTAATGCTCATTAAGGTAGATGTAGTCCCAGTTTGTAATCTGCATTTTATCTAGACATTCATGCAAAATTTCAGACATCAACATTGGCTCGCAATTCTGGTGCCTCTCTAGTTACTTTGTTTCTCATAGAAGAGATTTTAGAGGTTTAGAAGAGACTGAGCGAGACCAAGTTCAAGGAGCTGGCGTAATTGGACCCAGGGGTCGTTTTATAGACAGACTAAGTCGTTTGCATCGACTTTGTCATCCTTAAATGTCCCCTGTGGACCTGCACTGCATGTCTGAGGTAGTGTTTAATTGCCAGAGCTTAACAGCTAAAAATGTAGAAGTAAAGCATGCTGAGAAGCTGTTGTCTAAGTCGAGAGCAGATCCCACTATGATAAAAGAGAGATGACTTCAGTAACTGACAAGCTGATTGTAAGAGACAAGAAGATGTAGGTTTGATGTGTTTATGCCAGCATCCTAGATGGCATCTAGTCAATAATATCACTGAATGGACTATTATTATTATTAGTAGTAGTAGTATAATAATAAAAAAAATGAAAGTGGCAGTTTGTAAGAAAAACGTCACATTGTGATTACTGTCACCTCCTGGTCAGCTTGACTGCATTTGTCGTTTGCACATTTAATGCCCTTTTCAGGCTATTGGAGAAACAAACAGAGACTGAAACGTCTCTGACGCGCGAGTTCAAGGTTAGTTCTTACTAAGGGGATTGCATGCATGGAGTGCCTAGCGTTTACATGATGTATATTTTAATGCTCCTTAGCCTTAGTTATGCTGGTAGGAACTATGTCAATGTGTGGGCCCTTGCTCAGACTCAGGAAATGATTACCCAATTAGAGAGTGGAGACCAGGATGTACGTGTGCCTTGTAGATGCTGGACTGCTGTTTATTGCTGCAGCTTTGTGGGTGTTCAGATAGAAAGATGACTTATCAAAGGATCTCAGCAATTTGCTTAATTATGAATATTGGGTAAATTCACTTGGCAAGAAAAAGCACCTAGACAGTGTTTGGGAAACACTGTGGTGGGCCATATGCTATTAGGGATGCTTTCAAGTATGAACATTTTGTTTTTCAATTCAGAGGCCAAGATTTGGTTTGATTTTAAGTATTTATTTTGTTTAAAATATGTAAATTCCAAGCTCTAACTGTATACCACATGTACTGGCTTGGTAAAAAACAATAGATTGCAAAATACTGCTCATATAAAGCAGTGCAACTAAGCTACAAATGAAGCGGGCTTCTATAAAATGCACACAGATACATAATTTGGCACTCACAGGGGTTTTTCTGAAAGACTGCAAATGAGAGTTCAAGGGTCATATCTGAGAAGACCCTTCGAAAAATGCATAATGCGATAATTATTGTTAGGGGGGGTAATGATGCATTGAAATGCATAATATTACATTTACAGTTTACCTTAATTCATTTGGCTGATGATTGTTCCTGTATCTTGGAAGTCGCTTTGGATAAATGCAAGAATCCAACACATTGCTCTTAGTCATAAAATACAGATGGCAACAATAAAACTCTGCATGGAAAATTAATCTGAGAAACATTCTCTAGGCAGTTATTGTATGTTCCTGATAGGTTTAAGTTGACTGCGGAACAGTCGAGTCTTGGTTACATTGCAATGCAAAGGCATAACCGTGGCCGTTGTGGAGAACAAGCCTGCCCTTAATTAAGATCTCTAACATAATTGCGTTGTTTGAACAACAAACAGCCAGCACTGATCAACAGCCCAATCCACAATGTTAATGCCATGCACCACACTCCTCCGGTCTTCCAGCCCTAGTCTCATTAGTAGATAATGCCAGAACTGGATGCAGTCATAATTTTCGTTCATTATTGTTTGAGTATGTTGAATCATTAACCTAAATATTGAGTATATTGTTACACCCCTACTTATGTGAAGTGTGTCTTGAAGTATGGGGCAGTGGTGGCCTAGTGGTAAGGACATTGCCCTTAGGACCTGAAGGTCGCAGGTTCAAGTTTCCGGCCCATGCGCTACTGAGGTACCCTTGAGCAAAGAACCATCCCACAACACCGCTTCCCAGGTGCTGTTGATAGCTGCCCATTGCTCTACGCGTGCACGTGTGATGGATTAAATGCAGAGGTCACATTTTCGTTGTGGTGCTTGAGTGTGTTCACAATGACAAATACTCACTTCACTGATCACTGATATTGTGATGATATATTTTTACCACATAGCCCTCCCAAGTCATGGGTATTCAGAAGTCTCTGAATAACCTGCATAGTTCAGTACAAATATTGGCCAATTATAGATCACTTGTACATACTCAGTTTATTGTAATTCAATTCAGTTTTA
>JBBPDA010036378.1:0-14724 GCA_037974385.1 Arnoldichthys spilopterus | reverse complement strand
CTAATTTCACATTTACTGTAATTTGTCCACTTTAAAAGAACTTTCCATCCGTTTTTAACAAAATTACCCTGTGACGGTGTTGTAACTGATGTGATGGGGTGGTTGTTGGTTTAGCACTTCACCTAAGATAAGAAACATTGGTTAATCTAAATCTACAGGTCTAAATGTTATGAAATGTCAAATTATTCTTCAGTAACAATGAGTGAGTGAGTGAGTGAGTGAGTGAGTAAGTCAAAGTGAGTAAATGGATGGGTGTGAGTGAGTGAGTAAATAAAATGACCTTCTTTAAAAGATTAGTCTTTATCTCTTTGAGGGAAAAAGATAGTGAGCGATAATGAGTAAGTGAATAAAAGAAAATGAAAGCGTGTGAGAGTGAGTGAATAAAGATTGAGTAAGTTAAATTCAGTTTTATTTGTATAGCGCTTTTTACAACACACATTGTTACAAAGCCACTTTGCAAAGTCTGGGTCCGGGCCCCCAGGGCCGTGCCTAGAATTTTTTTTCTTGGGGGGGCCAGGCAAGGGCACAGACTGTAGAAGTATGGCACACTAAAATAACAACCCTGTGGTCCCACCTCTGCAAGCCCCTAATGAGCAAACCAAAATGACTCCCTCCCTGAGCTGAAGAAAGAAACCTTGAGAAACAGTCTCAATTTATGAAGATGGCGTTATTTATGGTCCATAAATAAGTAAATGAGAGAATGAATCAGGGAATGAGTATTCAATTAATTTTCACTTTCAAATGGAGTCAGAGAACAAATTTTATCACCCCCAAAAATTTAAAAAACATGAAGCAAATAAATAAATAAATAAATAAATAATTAAATAAATAACATTTTGAAATACTGATGAATAAAGTTGCATACAGTAGCACATTTTTTTTAGTTATTTATGTACTTGTTTTAAACCAGCAGTACAGTATTTCAGTAAGAATCTCCGAAACATTTTGTGTAGTTCAAATAATTGTGGGAAAACCTTTAGTTCTGAACTGGTAAAGGCTCAGAGTCGACTCAACTACAACTACCAGTAAATACTGTCACAAGAGGAACAATGGATGATTTATTGAGCTATAGCTTAAAGCTTTCACTCATCAGTATGAGTTTGTCAGCAGTGAACCAATCATATCATAAATGTGCTCTTTTTCAGTCACCTGAGAAAGATTTTAGCCTTTTAGAGCTCAGTCATTACTGGTAGCACTATTTCATTCAAGTTATTAAGATTAACATGGGCTGTTGTCTTAATTTCACAGCAGTGACAGAAAGGATTGAGGCTTAGGGGGAATACTATCATTACCTGTATGTTACCTGCAGGTCAGGGAAATGTTTGACGCTCAGCTTGTATACATTAACTGTGGTGGTGGCCCGAGGGAAACTGAAAGAAGGAGGGCCAAACGGTTTTGCGGTCTCACAGAATTAGAACTGAAACACAATTAGCACACATTTAGCTGAGAATTGATGCCATTGGCCACATGTCAACATCTTTCTCAGGCAATCTATAAACACCCTAAAAACTTTGCTGTATGAGAAAGTAGCTTAAACCATCTTAACCACTGGATCTGATGATTTTGCTGACATCAGTGCATCTTGATACAAAACTTGCATAAATAAAATTCTAAATAGATTCTATATTACGCAAAAGATCTTAGTTAATATATTAATGATAGAAATAATTAAATGAATGAGTTAAAAAATATGTAATGTTTAACATTATTAATGTATGACCCTGTTAGTCATTTATGTATATTTTTTAATTATTTCCTATTATTAGTATTTTTACACCACTAACCTCTTAGATGTGCATTCATCTTTGTAATTTGGGGGTTCATGCACTGAAGCCCTACTATAACAAATAAACAGAAGTACCATCATCACTGAATGTGGATTTCAAGTGTAATTTCCAGACCTATTAACTGAGGATTTTCCCATAGATCTAAATGTTAATATCCTATTGATTTTTCTATTGAAGAAATGATATGCCACAATATTTACAATTTTCCATTTACCTCAGCCACAGCCGATCATCCAGAACATGTTTGGTATCTAAATTTGATGGGATCTGACATTATGTGTTTTTGTTTTTTGTAGTTTATCACACAGAAGATCTCAGGGGATATTATAAGACCACAGCAACACACCAGAGGCAAAGTAAGTAATTTACTTATGCACAACATTTATTCTCTCCTCCACTGGTTCACATTAACTCTTCCCCCCAGCAAACCACCCTTCACAGCACACAGGTGATAATAATTCTACAGAGCACAAACAATGTTGATCAATGGTGCTCAGCACAAATCACTCTGACTGCCTCAGATGACCACAGAGAACACACATGCTTACTTAATAATAAAAACTAATACATTAATTTGAATAACACAACATAGATTTAAAAAATAATAATCAGGAACCTCAGGAACTTACATTTGGCTTTAGTGGTGTATTAGTTCAAATGATGTGTGTCAATAGGTTTGAGTTGGGACTTGGATCATGCATCTCCGGCAACCACAGGTCTGGTAGAACTGTGCCTTGCCTTGTTCATAATGGATAGTAGTAGGTTAAAGTCAGGTTAAACAGACCTTAAGCCTTCAGCCTGACACAGTCTGGGTAAATACTGTGGCATCTGTAATTTAGATGTAATATGCATTTGCTTCAAGCTCTTTTAGAGCAACTATAGCATCTATGAAACCAATTTATAAGTCATTCACTGAAAAAAATTCCCTCTTTCTTCAGGAATGAACACTGCAGAGAGCAGAATGGACAAACTGGTTGCCGTGGCCATGGGGCTGCTGTGTGTTCTTGTGATACTGATTACCATTACTGTGCGCATGGATGAGTAGTGGGCTCAGCACTGACCACTGGGTAAGAAACAGATTATCTATGAATTCATCTGGATGGGTAAAGGTGATAGATAATACTGAGCATGCTGTGGTAACTGGACATGCACTGAGCTGTATGAGTTTAACTGAACACAGACTAAAAACTGAGCTAAGGGTCTTAAACTGAAGGCTAAATTAACACTGATTACAGATGATGAAAATGATGAAACTTCTCTGGGTTTCAGGTTCTGGCTTAGTGGAGAACTCAATGATTACAGTAAGAATGAAGACTGTGTCAAGATTTTGGTGTTTCAGACTGGAACGACAGGGCATGCTCACACAAAAGGTGGATCTGTGAGCTTTTTAGTAAAAAATCAATAATTTGGTAATAATATTTTAAAATACTTTCATGAAAAAAGGGCAATAAACTGAGTATTTAAATCAAACATACACTGCTTTTACATTAACATTACATTACTGTTAGCAGCATTTAGATTTGCTGCCCCATCAAGAATAAACCCTTATCCAGTACAAACAGATTACGGTTCAACAGCACATTCACTGTTGCTCAGTCTCAATAACTGTATGAACAGTGACACTCCACCCTTCTATTTTCAAATGGTATTTAATTAAGCACCGTGACCTTGTGTCTGAACTATTATTACAGAATTTAATGTTAATGCTTTTCTTTCCCTGGAGTGTTGAGTGTTTCTATTAGAATTTACTTTTTGTTTAATGATAAAATGTTTAAAGTTGACATTTACACATCAGCAAATTCTTTAACTTTAATGCTTTTTAATTTTAGGTTGTTTGCTTGCATGTAACATTATGGTATTTCCCAATCAGTCATACTGGATTTTTATATTTTCATAGTTAAATTGTAAAATAGTAAAATTTAGGTTATATAAAATGTATTGATTTTGGGCAATTTAACGTATCTACTATAGTGATTTAATATTTTGAATTCTATGGTATTTTACTGTTGCTATTTGAAAGAATGTTTTGCCATTGTTGTGTTGTCCAATAAAGAAAACTTTTTATTGTCCACCAAATCATCCCATACAGGTTGCTGCTCTCTTCCCATTGCCTTAGTCTCATGTTAACTTAACTATACTACATTCTCCTCCCTTTGTAAATTAAATTTTTTAAACATCTCTTCTTAGACGCCCCTACTCCAACATAGTTAACATGCATAATTAATATACATAGTTCTAATCTTACAATGGAACTTTTCTCATTTAATTTTGACTTTGATAAGATGTAAAATATTTCTTTTAAAACCTTTGTACTAATTCACATAATAATGTCCTTAAAGTGAGCAGGTTTACCCTCCCTGATCTGTTTTTTTTTCTGATTTTGATTTACTCTTCTGTTTTTCTTTTCTTATTATTCCTGCAAACTCGTGCATAGTGACCCATATTGTTTTGCAGTGTAGGCATTTATCTCTTCTAGCTCCACATTCATGAGGGTCCGTTTTTAGCCGTGTCTGCGTCTTTTCTGGAATCTTTTTTTTTCTGCTTGTGTCTCGTGCGAGTTGTGCACGTTGTTTTAGTAAAGTTCGCATGGTGTTCTCTTGGTTTATTGCTACAGTTAGAGTTCTGTCCAATGTGAACCCTTCCTCTGGTAATAATTTGTTATGCATTTCTCCACAATTGGATCTCTTATTATGTCAGGATCTAGAGCATCAATCTAAAAGATTTAGCCAATTCTCTCAATGCATTAACATACAGATCAATTGTCTTAATTTATGCCTCTCACGCACAATATTTCTCTGAGGTGTAAAATAGGTTCTAAGTGCTTCAACAGTTTGTGCATGTCATTTTATTACCAGGCACGTTTGCAAAGATTCGAAGTGGCTCCTCTGACCTCATCTGTAGAATGTTTCAGGCTCGGAAAACCTGTACAACTCCATCCAGTTAGCATATTCTATTTGCAGGTCTACAGCTCCCAGGATCAGTGGGATCACTGGTGATATCTGTGCATTAGCATATCCGACTACTTGGGGTGCAGGAAGTTGTCCAGTAATGGCATGTCCAGCGACCTTCATCTTGCTGTGGCCACTTAGTTCACAAGCTGTATGTAGAATACAATTTCGTCAATGAGCATGAATTCCATATTGTTTTACTTGCTATTTGAAAGCCTCATTATTCCTTTACATCCTCATTGTCATAAGTGTTGTGTTGTCCAGTAAGGTGTACAGGTCTCTGGATCCCCTCAATTGTAACTCATTTGGTCCAGACGAACGTTTACCACTATTGCAACTACAAAAAACTAATAAAAATGAAATGTTAGCTGTGTAAACAACCGTTCTTAGCGTTAATAACAGGAAAAAGACAAACAGTGAAGTCCAGGCTTCGAGCCTAACTGAGACACAAGAAATACAACATGTATTTGCTTGCTTGCTTATAGCGCTTCAGCATTTCTACTTGTGATGCAAAACAGAAAGCATAACCTTGAAGGTGTGTAGATCTCAGGGGAGCTCTGAAGCATTCCCATCAATGTGGAACCTGGAGAGACTTAATGGTAAAATAATTGAGTCAAATATATTCAATAACTTTGAAATTCCAATATATTTTCTGCCAGCTGCTCATGTTCTTTCATGTTCTATCTGCTAAAAGACCATGTGATCGGAGGGTTGCAGGTTTGAGTTCAGGCCCAAGTACCATTAAGGTCGCCTTTATTAAGGCATCACCCTGCTGCACTGTTCTCTGGGTGAGTTGATAGCTGCCTGCTGCTCCACGTGTGAATGGGTTAAAAGAGCTGAGTCATCAGTTACTTTAAGAGTTGTTAGAGTTAATATCTAGAACAGTAAAATGGAGATGATGGAGAACATATGTACATTCAGAAATACAGATCTGATTCAGACAACAGTAAACATTCATATGAAGACAAAAGAGAGACCAGAAACCACAAAGGGATTTTTGGTACAGAACTTTCAGAGAAGAAAAGCAGATCCTCGGTACAGAGGTAAGTGAGAGTCTAAATTGGGTTTATTTGGGATATTCATGCAAAACAGTGCTAAAAAGTGTTAAATAGGCTCATCATAGGTTGTATTCGAGAGTGCTGTTTCCCCCACCCCCTGCAGGGGTGGGCAAACCCCTCTTGAGGTGGTGAGGTTTGTCTCTGCACAGGTATGTTAATTTCAGTATTAGTGAGATGTTTTTTAAGAGTTTTAGTTCCTACAACTGCCTGCTACTCCTCCACCCCTTTATGAACCCATTCACATAGAACCAGCCTCCAACTACTGGCTAGTAAATTGCCCACATCATGAAACCAGAAAGGTATGATGGCAACACAGGGGTGCCAGGACTTTTTAATAAAAGTCTAGTAGTTTTCTGGAGGTTCCCAGTTTGCTGAAAAGAGAACCAAAGTGATGTCTGTTTTCTTACTTCACGCTCTCATCAATCAAATTCTTCACTGTTGCTATGGCAGGTGGCTATGTTTTACCAGGGCCTCATCCTCTTCATCCTTACCTCCAGATCTGACGTCTGCCTTTGGGAGCACTTCAAGCACCAAAGGGATTGTCACTCATTGCACGCTGGGTGGTCCAGAGAGGAGAATACAGCCTGTGGAGTAGAGTAATGTAGAGTAAAGTTGTGATTTCAACTTATACATGTACACACATTCTACACTCAAGAATCTGCATAAATGTTAGTAGCTGTTAGCAACCACAAGAGGGCGTCATTTAGCTTATCTGAGGCCCTGGAACCCAATAGTGTGTAGACTGTTTATCAGAAGATTCGCTCATCATGGCTCACTCACTGTGGCTCCCTGCCCTTGGTGAAGCACTGGTTTTGAGTAATTTTGGGCTAACCTCATAAAAACTGAATGCACTATAAAATCATAAAAGTCCTTGTCAAATTCAATGAGAAAAATGTTGTCACCATGACTGAATTATTGTATGAATTTTATAATGTTCTTAATCTTCTTTCCAAACACTAAATAAAGAATTATGTGGGGAAACACTTAAGACCGGCCTGATTATTTTAATATCTTAACGTTTAATTTTATTAATTAGGAATGTATTAGGTATTTCAGCTGTTCTAGAGGCTTTACTAAATTATCATTAGGTTAAATAGACAATGTAATCGATCACTGTGTTAAATTCAAAAAATATTATTTAAAGCAAGAAACATAAGTCACAGTTCATAGAAGAAACATACGTTCAGCCTGTATTTGAGCAATGGCAATCCTTAGGGTAAACTTGGCCTTGGCCTTGTGGGACAGCTAACCTCCGGGGTCATAGTCCCCATAAGGATGCATCATATAACAAAAACCTGTCTGTACAAATAACCTTTACAAATTAACCCAGAAGCTTTTGGCTGTCTGTGCAACATGCAGCCTCAACCTCCTACTTCCTCTCTGCTTTTTTAATACTGTATATGTAGAGAGTAGCCCACTAACGCCCTCTAGGGGCCAGAGCCTAAGTGGCAGGAGGAGACTGTCACAATAGTATAAATAAACACTTCTTCTGTCAGTAATGTTTATATCCAGTAGACTGTGGTTAACAAAGTCTAGTATAATGTATTATAATTGGTATGCAATGTGGCTGGGCTAAATTTCACTGGATGAATATAAGAATAATGTAAAATAACTGTGAAGTTTGCATGTACTATTTTTGATTATTTATTTCTGATGTGCTGACTTTACAGTGTAGCTGATTTAGAATCAGTTTTTATGACCATCATAAATACAAACTTATGTGTTTCATGATTAGTCCTCTCCTGAACGAAGAGCTGGGTGCAGTTTATGAGAAGTTCTAGGGATGTATTTCCTCTAAACAAGTCATAGTAGATCAACTGTGTGATACACCCTGGGGTGGAGAGACAGAGTAGGGGGTTAATGACATGTGACTGCAAGTGGCTGCTCTTTGCTTTACTGTAGTTCATCTGACCTGGCTGTATAAGTCAACTGGCAGGTCGAGTTACCAAAAAAATCTCTCCCAATACTCTCATTAGGCAGTCCAGACCTGCTGCCATGTAACAATGTGAGGGAGTTTTATAAGCCATTCTGCTGTACAGACAGTTGGTTTCCATCACCAACACTGTGCACTATTCTGACTTCTAATGAAGAATTTCCCTTACAGCTTACCAAAATATCTTTATTAATGTGTTAACAATTAGACTTTTGTGATTTTTTTAAATGACTGGAATACATGCATAGACATTACTTGGAGATAGACTGCCCTACTGTTAAACAGCAGTTTGTCTGTCAGGAATCAACCAGACTGTGTGTGGTAATCATTTCATTTTTATGATGTTTTATTTAAAAATAACACTCTGTAGTGTTATTAATTATATTAAACATTAAATATATGAACTGTATTTAAAATAAGCAGCCAATGTATGAGGTCATTGTAAATTAAAAATTACTAAAATGCATTGTGTTTTAATTTTGTCCACCAAAGGGTAGTGTAGTCATTTATTTCTCTGATATTAGATTGAGCAAGTGTATAATCTTACCTGACCTCTTCTCTTATCTGTTGCTCTTTCTCAAAGGCATTGTAAGCTGCTCTGAGCCCATTTGGGTTAATAAGCACTCTTCACACTCAGTCAGTCAGTTTCTCTATTATGCATTATATGCATCAAAACTTTCCAAACAACTTTGTTTATATCATAGACTTTTGCTAAAATTTGAAAAAACATTGGGCTTTCCCTTATAGTATGTGAGTGTTAACTTTGCTAAGTTCACACCTCAGCTGTTTCTCTACATATTTGCAAACAACGTGACATTGTGCAGTTTCTCACAGTCTCTTTAATGCAGAGCAGACAATCTGAATACATGACAGCTGTTTGCCTGACTATTTATAATGTAAATAGTCTGTAATGGTGAATAGTACTAAGTTAGAGAAAGTGGTCCTTAAGAGTTTCAATATTAGGGGCGAGTATCTTCTGTTTCAACTTTCTGCTTATAGTCCAAGTGTGAATTTACAACTATCACTTGTGCACTTTGTCACCACAGAGCTGGAGGCTGTGGTGGAGAGAGTATATACTTTACAGCAATAACTGTTCTGCTTATATCTGAAATCCACATCAGGCACAGATTCAGTTACAGAAGGGAACAAAACTGGAGATGAGTGAGGATTTGTACGCAAACGCTGCAGACAAGAGATCAGCTCATTCAAATGACTGCAAGAATACACACGAGGAGCTCTACTCAAATGAAGATGTGGTGGAGAATTGAGTGACTAGAAGCTATTAAGGTAACCATGACCTCAGGTACAATTTTGGGACAATCTGGAAAAATGCAATGAGAAAAAAAGCTTGTGATTTGCAAATTGGACCTTTAACTGACAATTCTACAAAGAATCTTTTAATGTTTTGGCAGATAAATCTAAAGTATTATTTTGTAAATATGAACTAATTCTGAATTTGATGCCTTTAACATGCTCAAAAAATGGGAGCAAATAAGAGTGAAAAGAGTGAAAATTATTTACAGAATAATTAAGTTAATAATTAAGTTCATTATTGGCTATGGCACTTAATATTGTGAAAAGAGAATCCAGAGCAATCTGTTTAAAGAAAAGCCAGGCACATCTGTTGAAAGTGTGTTTTCCACATTTTATATTTTCATCCATCTCATATTTTATGCATTTATTTATAGGAAGCGACTCAAGAAGCATATGCTACAGACTGACTGCAGTGTGTCTGGGCTTGCTGTGTGTTCTTCTGCTGTCTGTCATCCCAGCGATGTGTTTCATGTTTGTCACAGAGAGAGACTAGTTACAGACCAGTTACACCAACCTTACTGCAGAAAGAGACCAGTTACAGACCAGCTGCTACAACCTGTCTAAAGAGCTTCATGCACTTCAGAAAAGCCTTTTACATGAGAGCTTAAACACTGACTGGTATAGATTTATTAGTGCTAATGTCACTTCAGAACTGTGCACTGTAAATATGACTCAGTCAACAAAATAAGAGCTGATGAATGATGGTGAGAGACGAGTGGATGGATCAGCACCGACCACTGGGTAAGAGATCACTGACCTGAAATGTGGTTATGATGCAGTTATTGACTCTTTACTCCTCACTGCCCACAGTGGAGTCTCGGATCTTCTCTTTCAGGTTCTGGAGAAGTGGAGAACACAACAGTAAAGTAGGAGATGAGGACTGTGTGAAAATTGGCTCTGGGTCTGATCCTGTAAAGTACCGGGCTGATCATTCCTGTAGTGACCAGTTTGTGTGGATTTGTGAGAGAAGCATTTTTGTCTGAGGGTAACATGGCATCATAAGTAACCATGGATTCAACATGGCGGGGGCAGGGGGGGTTACAAGGGTTTTTTGTTGACATGTGGAGAGGATTTTTTTATTTTGGCAGGTTGTGGGGGGATAAACTGGATTGTCGGCAGTGCATGATTTCAAGCTGACAGCAGTATGTAGTTGGTTGTGGATGCATACCAACAATACCCTTTCTTCCCCAGTACACTGGGGGCACATTTTGAGCAAATATGAATACTGGGGGGATGCCCCACAATATACATTAAAATTATGGCTTTTTAAAATTTTATTGCTCAAAATAAAACTTTATGATTATGATGGAATTATGATGAAATAAAAAGTGAGGCTGGATGGAGGCTGGATTATAAGAAGCTTTAATTAAGTCAAGTCAAGTTTCTTTTTATAGCACTTTTTGCAACTGACGTTGTCACAAAGCAGCTTTAAAGAAACCGGGGCCGAGTCCCCAGTGAACAAGTGAAAGGCGACAGAGGCAAGGGAAAGGGGCAAGGGGGAACACATCCTCCTCTGGTCGACACCGGATAGCAGTAACAAACAAGAGAAAAGGAAAAAAAGAATGAACAAAATAAATATATATAAAGTTACGACCCTGCGTGTGTTTGTGTGTGGCTTCAATTGCAGAGGTGAGCTGATTGGTTGCCTCTAGAGGGAACTGCCTATAAAAGATCCACCTGCCGACCAAAGCGTGTGGTGGTGGGGGAGAGAGGAAGAGGTGGTTCTGCTCCTGCTTCTAACAAGCGGCCAATATCCTCTGGTGTAGTCGTGGTTTCCTGATGCTATTTGGTGGCTATTATGAAATCCAGTATGTGTTGTATCATAGTCAAGGTGAGACTATAGAATCCCCTCTGTATAATGCTGTATATATGTATATAATTTATAACTGGAAAAAGGGAGAGTTTTGTTTGTTTTTCTCCTGCTTTGTTAGGGAGTGAGGGAAGGTTTGTGTATTTTGGTTTCTTTTCTTTTGTTAAGGGAATGTAGATCCCATTTTACTTGTGTTTTTGTTTGTTATTTTTCTTAAAATCCTTCTCCTTGTCATGATAGTTTATGTTGTATTTAACTTTATTATTTTTGTGAGGAATGGGTCTTGGGACCCTACTATTGATTGTGAATAAATATAAAGCCTTGAAGGATAACATCAGTATTTGGGTCTTTGTGAGCATCAGGAATTCAGGACCACATAGAGGACTTTTATGTCATGGCCTGACCTAGACCAGGTCATAACAAAAATAATAATAGTTCCCAGTATAAATAGGTGGCAGCAGTACCTTGTGTACAGGTGCCGCAATGATATCTAATCCCCACAATTAACATCTCATGAAGCAAAATCCATAAGCGCAGTCAATAATCCCACAAAAATAACACACGAAATAACAAGGGCATAATCACAAGCCCCAGAAACATATACATTTATGCACAATGCTCAAGCAACTTTGGATGTTTTCTGAGTCTAAGCACAGATTAGCTTTCCAATCAAATGGGGAGCACATTTGGGTTTTATCAAACACATCGACCCTAAAGAATTGGCATCTGCTTCCTACCTTATAGTAGCACAAAAGGCCTGTATCATAGTATAATTTCATATAATAGCATATTTCTCTAATAAAATCCCAATATCAGCCTCCGCATCAAAAGGACCCTTCACATGTATAAGAACTTGAAGTGTGTGGCTTTCTCTTTGTGTAATAGAGCTTCAGGTTGCATTTCTTGATGCAGTGACAAACTGGGTTAAAGTACTCACAAGCCCACATGGCTTTATTTATAACAATAGCATGATGATTTCTCATGCAGTACCTTCTGGAGGCTCAAAGTACTTGCACAACAACAGTTATTTGTGGTCTTGCCCTATAAAGACTCTGATGAATGTGGATGGTGAAATCCTTTGTAATCTTTTTCTTGAAAATGTTCTTCTTGAACCAGTTGACAATATTGTCACAAAGTTTAGCACAAAGTCATGAGTCACAACCCATGTTTGCTCACAAAAACTAAACTCATTAACTCTAATGACACTTTTTCAAATGATGTTACTGGAATATATTAAAAACCTTTCCTCTTATTTGTACCTCTCCAAACTTTTTTGAGTGTGTTGAAGGCACAAAATACAATAAAGTTGTTACATAAGTCGTTTCGTTGTACTTCTGTTACATAAAGCTGGATTCATAAAATAAGCAGCACCTGTTTCTCCACCTCCAACATCACTGACAGAACCACAACAAAGAATTTTTACACTCTGAGCTCCCTGCTTTTATCATCACCTAGTGGTTCTCAGAAAAGTATCATTATAATTTCATATTTAAGACCATTCATCAACTTTCTCATGCCTCTGTGGTATATCAGCCTGTTACGTGGGATTTTCAATAGCTAAATAGCTTATAATATTCTCTATATCTACAATAACTCTTCTACATTAAAGTTTTCACTACTGAAATGTTTGTAGAAGGTGGAGTGGGGGTTCACAAAAGAAACCACAAACCTTTGACACACAGTCAGGTTGCTCTCTGCTGAGAGGCATCCTGTTGGTTACAGCTTCCTGTCCAATAGTGATATTCACTTGATTTCTAATAGTAAGCCACACAGAGCAGCACATGTACATTACAATAAACACATAAAACACTACAGCCTGTGGATATGAGTGAATAAATCGTAAGTTTACAGTAATGTGGGCAGTTGAGAATCTGTTTAAAGGCTTTGACCCTTAGATTTCAGGCACCACTATGAAGAGAAACCCTAAACCCTTCCTCCAGTCTCTAAATCCAGGCAGAAGAATTATATCTATTCATCTTATATGGGAAACACAAGCATTTCAGTTTCAACAAATTGTATCTGCAATGATGCTGAAAATAGTAAGTAGCTGGCCTTCTGAAAGTGCAGCATGATTAGTTTCAGCTGGTTCTCACCTCAACTTCCTGTCCTGTGTACAGGATATATACTGCACAAAACTGCACACAGAGTTAAGAGTGTAGACTGCAGTGGAAAGTGAACATTTGACATTGAAACAAAAAAGCAAAAAAGCAACAAAAAAAAAGAAGAAGAAACGACGTCTCATGCTCCTCACTAGCCTCATGATGTTGTTCTGAGGCAACGCGTTCCACCCTTCCACTACATGCAGTTCTGCCAGGTCACGTGGGGGTGGGGTACGATCATGCAGTCTCTGCTACAACAGTTCCCAGACGTGCTCTATGGGGTTCAGGTCAGGGGACATTGATGGCCAGACCATATGAGGCACTCCAACTTCCTGAAGTCAAGCTGTGACAATTCAGCCACGATGTGGTGGAGCATTATCATCCATGAACAGAAAGCTGGGGGTGTGCTGGCGGAATTGGGGGACGATGATGGGTTCTATGATGTCTCTGAGTCTAATGAGTTTGTTTGCGTTTGTGAGAGAATAATTTTTTGACTTGACTTAACATGGTATGTGAAAGATGCTCTTCAGGACTGTTTTGAAAACACAGACTGGTTCATGTTTAGGGAGGCTGCAACCAAGTGCACTAACTTGGAAGAGTACACAGCATCAGTGACCGACTACATCAGTAAGTGCACTGATGATGTTACTGTTTCCAAGTCCATCACCACATGCCCCAACCAACAGCCATGGATCACTGCAGAGGTGAATGCGCTACGGAAGGCCTGGGATGCTGCTTTCAGAGCAGGTCATAAAGAGGCCCTAAGAACAGTGAGGGCGAAACTATCCAGAGCCATCAAAGCAGCAAAGCGTGCACACAGCCAGTGACACACGGCGACTATGGCAGGGTATTTAGGCTTTCACCAACTACAGGAACACAACACCTGCCTGTGACGGTGATGCCTCCCTTCCAGACACGCTGAACAACTTCTATGCATGGTTTGAGGCACTGAACAATGTGGAAGCAAGGAAGTCCACCCCTCCTCCCAACGACCAGGTACTGTGCCTGACCACAGCTGATGTGAGGAAAACTCTATGCAGAGTCAACCCACGGAAAGCTGCTGGACCAGACAACATTCCTGGCAGGGTGCTTAGGGAATGTGCAGACCAGCTGGCAGATGTTCTAACTGACATCTTCAACATCTTCCTGAGCAGCGCCACTGTTCCAATGTGCTTCAAGACTACATCCATCGTTCCTGTGCCAAAGAAGTCTCCAGTGTCCTGCCTCAATGACTACCATCCTGTTGCACTCACTCCCATCATAATGAAATGCTTCGAGAGGCTCGTCATGAGGCATGTCAAGACCTTGCTGCCTCCTTCACTGGACCCCCTGAGAGGCCTCAGTCAGTTAGGATTGGGGACAACACCTCCAGCACCACCACACTGAGCACTGGTGCTCCACAAGGTTGTGTGCTCAGCTCCTTGTTGCTCACCTTGCTGACTCACGAACCACATCATCAAGTTCGCTGATGACATGACTGTGGTGGATCTCATCAGCAAGAACGATGAGTCAGCATACCGGGAGGAGGTGACGCGGCTAATGGACTGGTGCAAAGCCAACAACCTGTCTGTGATTGTTGACAAAACAAAAGAGATGGTTGTTGACTCCAGGAGAACCACAAGGGACCACTCTCCGCTACACATTGATGGCTCAAGCATTGATGTCGTCAAAAGCACCAAATTCCTTGGTGTTCACCTAGCGGAGAACCTCACCTGGTCCCTGAACACCAGCTCCACAGCCAAGAAAGCCCAGCAGCGTCTCTACTTTCTGAGGAG
>JBBPDA010036367.1:0-14724 GCA_037974385.1 Arnoldichthys spilopterus | reverse complement strand
GGGAAAGATGAATGCGGCCAAGTACAGGGATATCCTGGACAAAAACCTTCTCCAGAGTGCTAAGGACCTCAGACTGGCCCGAAGGTTTAGCTTCCAACAAGACAATGACCCTAAGCACATAGCTAAAATAAGGTGGCTTCACAACAACTCTGACTGTTCTTGAATGGCCCAGCCAAAGCCCTGACTTAAACCCAATTGAGTATCTCTGGAGAGACCTAAAAATGGCTGTCCACCAATGTTACCATCCACCCTGACAGAACTTGAGAGGATCTGCAAGGAGGAATGGCAAAGGATCCCCAAATCCAAGTGGGAAAAACTTGTTGCATCTCTACCAAGAAGACTCATTGATGTATTAGCTCAAAACGGTGCTTCTACTAAATACTGAGCAAAGGGTCTCAATACTTAGGACAATGTGATATTTCAGTTTTTCTATTTTAATAAATCTGCAACAATTTCAAAAATTCTTTTGTCTGTCAATATGGGGTGCTGTGTGTACATTAATGAGAGAAAAAAATGATTTTAGCAAATGGCTGCAATATGAGAGTGACATCTGGACTTAATGGAAAATGGGGCAAATTAGAGATTGTGACAAAATATTGCTTCAACCCCAGTCACTGTATAATAACTAAAATGCATCTGCATAGAAAAGCCTTTTTCCAAACAAATAAATACCTGTTCGCTCTCCCTGGAAAAACCAAGGCTGTGAAGGCAAGGGTATTTAACATTTGCACCAATGATTGCAAAGTTCTGCACTGATTCAGTGGAGGGCCTATCCAGTCCCACACACTTGTGACTGGAGCTATGCTGCACAGGGTGAGCCAAAATCCTTTCAGAAGTGAGAGTCTTTGTGAGTCGACGTGTTGATGGAGCTGAGGAAGTTTTCCTGTGCCAATTGAAACAAGCAACAAAGTCAGCTGTGCAAAATGAAAACAGCCCAATATGAAATTATCTTAAAGTTGCCATCTTAAGGCAAGAATTTGATTTCAAGTGAAACACGGCTAGAACCGTTGTTAATTACTATTACACAAATATGTTAAACAAGAATTATAAAAAATTATGATCTTTTAAAAATACATATTGCAGACAAGCTCAGATATTCATTTGTATCCATATACTATGTAGCTGGGAGGTTTGCCCACCATGCTGGAGCCCTTTTCCTGTTGGAAGAAGCCTCTTCACTGGATCTTCGTGCATAGCTACGCAACAAAGAGGAGGATCAGAACTCAAATTTTTCTATCAACTGATGACTCAAAGCAACCAGAGTGCTCAAAATATAAATCCCCTTTAAAACAATCCTGTTAAAATCATCTTAAATGGAGTTTAGCTGTTTATTTAAATTATAACTTTTTATTTATGTAGTTAATCAGTCAGGCCCATTTCAGTTCTAGAGGAATGCAAAAGTCAAGAGAAAATGGATAATTTAGTAAAAATGGTTGCAGAAATAATTTTTTGTGGAAAACAATGAACAAGCACCATTAACTTCATTACTTACCAGTGATCATTATCAAGACCTGGTGGGGCAGTGTAGTCAACCAACGGCCGAAGAGGATAACACTTGCTCTGCTCCACAAGCTGCTTCATGATCTTACTGACAGAAGATGGAAACGATGCAAGAGGACAGCTGAGGCGTCTGTGGCGAAACCAGAGCCTGAAGGAGGCAGGAGAAGACATGGCCAACACTGTGCTGAGGCCTGCCCCAGAGAAGTTTCCTTGGTTTAAAATAAACATGGGCGAACAAATAGAAGCCCAGAAGCGTTCTTTCCAACTTAGATGTTGTGCACCACCTTTGTCCAATAGCTTATGGAGAGATGAAGTATTTAAGGTCTGTACCAGAGCTTTTCTCTCTGAGTGATGGGGGTCTCCAAGCATCGCAAAAGGATGCCAGGGGTTGGTGCCCATTTCTAGTTCTGACAAGGTAAGAGTAAGGACTTTCTGTGAAGTCCAGCTACAAGTGGAATGGTCCTTACCATGGTGGTGTTTGAGCTTGGAACATGTACTCCTGTAACCTGTCTTGGATAAGACAATGTCAGTAGAGGAGCTAAAGGGCATTATGCGATAGGCAGTATCAGACAGTTCCTTCAGAACTTTACTCATACTGTGGTTAGGTAGTATTCTTGATTGAAGTTTTTTTATTCTGTCCTTGGAAGTTGTCAGTTTTGAATCAGTTATTGGCAATAGAAAACTCTCTGGTGTTTGGTAAACCCTGTAAGAGTTCAACTGTGGCAGAAATTGGGTGAGTAACATGCGATGACAGTATGGTAAATTAACTGGTGATTTATCACAGACAGAGAATTTTAACCTTACACATGGCCTGGTACCATTCCTTGAAGAGTTCTGGAACCCCATATCTTTAGATTGTTGTCCCCATCTCTTGTCATGTTCTTTTGTGCCTTCCTCAGTACTCGCACTAGAACTGTATTCTATTTGTTTAGCCTCAACACAAGTAAGCAATGATGTTGACAACTCCTGTAAAGCTGATACGCTCTTCTTGAACAAGGATAAACCAGAATAGACAATATCTTCAGAGGTGTCTTTTTTAGTGTGTTTTTCATGCCTTTCTTTGGGCTCCTGTTCTCCACTGGACAGTGAATTGATAGAGGGGACAGAACAAGCCTCAAGTTTGTCAGTGATAGGTTGTGCCCCTAGCTCCTCAGCAGCAGAATGGGAAGTTTCACTTTCATCCAAGTGTCTTGCGTCATGTGTCATCAAGGCATGTTGACCAGCTGAATCATATTTTGTTGTTTTCTGCAAATCTCCAAAAGCTTCAGCAGAGAAAGAAGGTAATTTGGTTTTTACCAATGTCTGTAAACACTGACCAGACATAATATGTTGTTCATCACAGAGACACAGGGGCTGTGGCTTCAGGTCCTCAGGAGAACAAGACTTTGGAGAACAATGTGGCATCTGGCAGACGTTTTTGCTTAACTTACTTAGCACAAAATTGTGCAGTGATTTCAAAGCAACTTCTTTTTTCTTGTCTTCCAGTTCCATGGTATCCAAGTAGTTATCCTCCAAACATTCACTCTGTCCTGAAGAACTTTCACTGAGCCCCAAGGGACTATATGCAGAAACCTCTGTTGAACACATAATGCCCTTATTTCCTTCAAGACTGACTGTACAGTCAACAGAACTGGATCTCTGTAAGGAGATCTGAAAGATTTCACGGTCTTCCTTTGGCTCATCTGAGGAATTTTCTGTAAGAACACAAATACTAACATAAGTAAAGTCCTTTATGGTGAGGGTTTAACAAATATGCTGCAAAATAGTCATATGACATACTTGGGCTGCTATTCTAGAGCTAATCTTCTAGCAATGCACAAAATTAGACTAGATTCTCATAATTATCTCCAAGTGATGCAGTGTGACAAAATACAACAAAACACTTATGAGAGCTGTTAGATCTGTAAAGAAGCGCTTGACTATTACCTAGATGAGGAGTGGGCAACTGGAGTCCTGGCGGGCCAAAGAAACGGACAGTTTGTTGATGTTCTCAAATATATCAAATTCAACTCAACATGTCATAGTCATAGTTTATTGCCCATGTTAAAACAGGAAACCATGCTGGACTGCAGCCCTTTAAGACTACAGTTGCCCATGCATGATCTACAAATTACATTTGCATATTTAGCAGATGCGCTTTTGTATAGTAACTTGAGCCTGGAATACAACCTTTCATTACAAAAAAGAAACCTTACCACAATTATAGGAAGCGAATGTATTTTGTGTTGGCAGACCAGTTGAATATCTAGTGCAGATATCTTTTCTGAGGTTGTTAACTTTGCTGTGAAGCAGGGCTAGACTGCTGCCGTGTGCACTGCTCTGGGCATGCAGCTGCTCCATCCTCTGCTCAACTGACTCCAACCTCTGGGTCAGGGAGCCCAACGCATTTGACATCAAGCGCTTCATCTCTGTTTGATGGGCAACAAGGATCCGCTCCAGAGCACCCAGTTGCTCTCCTGTTGGGCCTGCAGGAGGAGCAGGTGATAAGGTAGGATGTGGCTCCCATCCTCGATTTTTGAACATGCCTACCATGAATAGGAGAGATAAATGTTTTCATGATTCTTGAGACATAATTTGTGTATAGACAAAAAAACTACTAAAAAAACTGCTAAACAAGTGAGTAGACCAAACTATAACAAATAAATATATCTACCACATTATGATAATTACTGATACCAAGTAGGGATGTAAATCATAAGTTTAACCACGATTTTAGCTGATTATTTTGGCAAGCAATCTAATACATTTTTGAGACCTTACAATTTGCAGCGATGCGATTCGATACTGGGGTCTGCAAACATTATGAAATTTGAATTCTTACACTTTGACACATTTTCCACGAACAGGAGCAGTGGGCAGCTGACGTGGGCAGTGCCCAAAGAGCAGTGCTTGGGGATGGTACCTTGCTCACAGGTACCTCAGGGGTACCGATCTGGGATTTGAACCAGCGACCTTGAGGTCACAGTGACAACTTCATTACCCTTACACAACCACTGCCCTATTTTATTATTAAAGGTCAAATACAGCAGTCTAGTCACAGGCAAAAGCAACTTTTCACTGAAAAGCATTGCACACAATAAAATTTATTAATATTTATTGTGGAGTGAACACACAAATAGATAATGTTTCACACTGACGCATCAATACAGACAGACCCCTAATACCTAGCTTTCCGAGGGTTAAAATGCCACACTCTCAATAACACCAGAATTAACAGAATACACTACCTTCCTCTTTGCCTGATTGGAAATAGGTCTTTTTCTGTTCAGGATTTATTCCAAAGGCATTTCCTTTCAGTTCAAAAGACGTCCTTGCAAAATCCTCACCAGTTTCCAGGCCAAAAGGACCCTTGTCTTGTGTTTGAGCTTCTGGAAAGGAGTACAGTGTTTTTCCTTCTGATCCAACCTCTCTTATTCTAATTTCTTTGCAGTTCCTAGGTAAGAGGTCTTGATAAACTGTGGACTGTGGGCATGCACCAGTTCCAGATGTAGGTGCCTGCTGTGTCCCATCAGGGTCAGTCAGAGGATTGGACAGCATCATCTTAAAAACTGTTGGATTATTTAAAACAATTAGAGGAAAAAGGGTCAGCTTTATTTGTACCTTAATTAGTCAACTCGAAATTCTCTAAACTACCAAGCAAAACAGTTGAGCATTACAGACTAAAATATGTCACACTGGGTAAAAATGAATTACCACTGCTGAATCAAACCACATGTCGGTTAAAAGCACGAGCTTAAATTGGAGACGGTCCAAATTATTCTAATCTTTCTAATTCTAATAAATCTATATTCTAAAACATATGGATTTTATAATTATTTAGTCATTCCATATAGCAGCTAGAAAAGACAGAAAAAAAAACTCTCACGTTAAAGCTTTGCCAAAGCGTTGACGCTGTAGAGAAGGATGCATTATTCCTGTTCGGAAAATGTGAGCTACGTGATTTCCAAAATTAACTGAGCACCTACATTTTAGATATAGCTTTTTAATCTGACTCGCTCAATCTTTGAAAACAATAACAATTTAATAATACATTTGTTATTAAATATATTTCGAAACAAAAGCGTCTAGATTGGTCTAAATGCCCAGTTCAACACAACGTCGAGGGACACTTCTCAAAAACAGTTAACAAAGAGCACGACATAAAAGTAGGCATATACAGATGAGAGGTAAATAAGATTACAAGTAGGCTAAAATATGGCTGCCCCCATGAATGCCAGAAAAACGAATACAGCTGAGCAACACAGTAGCTTACCTTCGCTGTCGAGAAGTGAAAATATTTCTGTGTTTCATTGAGGGGTCTAGAAACGATAAATGGGGAGTTTTCTTAATGTTGTTGCTTCCTACATGCCCACGTCTTTATGGGGATGTGAAATGTTTAAGCCTGTGCAATAACCGTTTCCGGTAGCGTAGCAAGGAAGGATTCACGGACGATGAATGGGCATTGCAGTAGGGCTAAAATGTCAAAACTCTGCTTCTTGACTAAGGTATTACAACTTTTCTTTGTATGATACATTAATAAGTATATAATTTCATTTTTTATCCAATGTTAGGCCGCTGCGTACATGAGTGACACCAAATAGTAAATCTACTTCCGTTCGTGTAGTGTAGTGGCGCGCCATTGGTTGGTGACGTATTCTATTGGGTGTTAATCGCGTACGGTTTCGGAACAAAAGCGTTTCACTATTTCCAGGTTTTTCATATAGGCCATCAGCTGCTGAAGTCCATAGAGACCAGTTTGTCTTGTCTGGTTTATTTTCCCATCTAAGAACACCCCACTCAATGAAGAACAAATAATTCTCTAGTACACAGTCCACATAAACAGCTGGCTATAAAAGACACTATTCTTACACTTAAAAATCCCAACAATTTTAGTTAAAATTATTTAAACAGCAGCCTACCGAAGGTAGGTTGTGCGCAAAAATTGACAATTGGATATGTCCCTACCAATATCTAGTCACGATTGAACTGTCCTTAGCAATAATTTAAATTAGAAAATTAAAATAAATCCAAAAGGGTTTCCGTCACTACTTGAAACACAAACGGGAGTCCAGCCTCCCTGACCCGGTATCGTTACGGGATTGGCGTTGCCCTTTCTTACTTAGGTGTGATTGGCTGTAGCTACATCTGGCTGTAAGCCAAACTTCCGTCAACTTGATATGGATATAGGCTAAGTGAGGAAAACACAGTTGTTATACTATCAGTACTGTGCACGAAAAATACAGAACATAGAGTGTTTTGTGTTGATTCAGTAAGATAGAGTGCATTCACTAATTTCAATTCGGGACGAGCGGAAACTAGTGATGGTTAGGTGAAGCATTGTTAAAGCCCCAAGGCTTCCCAGCAAAATTGTCAAAACACAGAGGACCCCTGCTGGTCAAAAGAAAGGACATGGCACGACGAACAAAACTGAAGTGATAGAAGCGAGACATCTGTATCCATGTTGGAGTGAACAGTGTCTGGCGTTTACACACATGTGCAGGAGGTCCACGCCACCTTTAAAACCCTGAACATGCAGTAACTTCTACAGAACTGACAGTTATCTTTATTTGTAACACAGTTCAGCACGTGCAGAATTCAAGATTCAAATATTTATTGTTAAGTGCAATGTGCATTATTGCGGTATGTGAATGTGGAAGTGCATTTAAACAAAATACATGCATTGTGCATTATTGTGAGCAGCAGGTAAACGACAGTAACCAATATTTAACATTTGACAGCGTAATAGAGTTGTATGTTTTCAAGATAGTCATAAAGTGCAATATGCATCACTATAAACAATGGACAGGTCAGCAGCAAATATGAATGTATGACAGACAATATGACAATTAAATGGTGTGTGACAGTTCACACTAGTGGGAAAGGTGTCTTAGAGTCATTTACAAGCCTGATTACCTGTGGAAAGAAGCTGTTGGTCAGTCTTGTTGTCCTGGATTTCGCACTTCTGTAGGGTTTACCTGAGGCAGAAATGTCTAGAGTGTACTGGGGGTGTGTATTGTTTCTGATTATCTTGTGGGCCCTCCTGATGACCCTGGTTAATGTCCCGTAGTGAGTGGAAGGCTGCTCCTGTATGTGTAGTGCAGCAGTGTAGCTTCCATACTAGACTGTGGTGCAATTATGATGTTTTGAGGTATGTGAAAATGGACAACACGCATCACTAAAGGACATCCACCCATCCATCCATTTATTTTCTAAACCACTTCTTCCATTTTGGTTTTCAGGGAAGCTGGAGCCATTCCCAGTGACCAAAGAACATATTAAAGTGAATAAACTGTAAGATCCTATAATGTACAGAGCTGTGCAAAAAATATTAGGCCCCATATGTTGATAGATTAAAGCCATTTATCTGAGCTGTGAGTTTCTTTATGCAGCAAAACACAAAGTAAACATTAGAATAAATGCAAATTAGAAGGAAAGCAGTAAAACCAATGAGGATGAGCTGTTGTGAGTAAACAGTAGTTAATGATGTGTGAGCTAGGTAGGAGACACAGGTTTAGCTCCAGATTCCGCCTCCATGCCTCCAGTAATTGCATGAATGTGTGAAGCTCCATTGGCAGCACCTGATATCATCTAATGAAGGGCTGATTGCGCCCAAACCAGGAATTAGATGTGAACTACAAGTAACACTGGGCGTCCACTAGAAGAGCTGTGGAAAGGTCAAGCCAACAAACTGACCTATAAAATCATTGTTTACTGTATTATTGTTATTTGTGTTTATTCTAATATTGGTACCAAAATATATACCAAATGTTTGCACCCCTTGTCGGTGCCCGATCCCTGTCATCTGCCCAATTCAAAATTTGTATCACGCAAAGTGAAAACACTTTGTGGTTTAATGGTCTCCAGAGCTCATGCGGGAATTAAAGCAACGTAAACAAAACAAAATCCTACATGCGTGTAGTGGCAGTACTAAAAAGAGCTTGCATTCTGCGCGTGCATTGATTTTTGCACATGCGCAGAACTGATTGGGCAGCCATTTCCGCCCATCGCAATGTTTCAGTGACAAAGTCTATTTTCTGCCACCTTTCTCGTCTATACAATCTATACAATACAATCTACATTGTAAAATTTGAAGGGTTTGTTTTGCATATATGCTGATATCTGCACGTTTTATTCCCCATAGAAATGTTTTTTGTTTTTTTATCATGCATCGGATCTTGACATGCTTAATTCAGATATTGCAAATAGGGTGTAGTAACTATTCATTTCAGTGCCCCCCCCCCCTTTAAATGAACAAATTTCACTCTGTCTAGAGTGTTTTAACACAAGGCCTTTTCCTGACTGGGATCCTTTATGAATCATTTTGTGTGAGGTTTACCTAGAATAAGTACTATAATTGGGTGTTTTATTTAGAGGTGGGCAATTATATAATATTTAATACGTTTAGGAACAAACGTTTTGCTACAATACTCACAAAACTTTGAACATCTGAGTATCTGAACATCTTTTGAATGAAAAGAGTTATGTGATCCTATTTTTTGTCATGTCATATCGTTTTGTTGTTTAAAAAAGCGAAATCCCAGTCGTCTTTACTGTTAACGTGCTTCATCATCAAACTCCTTCTGGAGAACTAAAAACCCAAACAAGGAAGCGCAATCTTGATTTGCTCCGAGCGTGGGACACGGACTTTGTGCGACTGATTTCGGTGAACTTCCTTTGTCTTCCTTGATCTGACCCATATATACACACGCATACTGAAAGTCGATATATGAGCAAGATGGTAAGTGTATTTTTGACATTTAGCCTAGTTGTCGATAGTTGACTAGTAGTTTTGCCTACTGTGGGGTGCACGCCTTTGTGTTTCATATATGCGCTGAAAATTGCAGCTTGATCTAGGCAAGATTTTGCAAACATAGGATTGATAATACAGAAATGTTGCAAATTCCATAAATCACCCGTAAGCTAATGTTATTACGATCTGGCTGACTGTTATGAGTTTGTTTGGCATAATCTTTGAAGGTCAAACATCGCGGCGGGATTTTCCTGATTGTTTAGTTGGACAAGCTATGTTTTTTTGGCAAATGATTCTATTTAAAATGACTTCTACTGTAGTGCTTATTACAAAAAATCCAATTTTACGCCATTGTTTGTTACCTTTGCAGTTCACCTTATTTGTGTAGACCATTTTATGACATATTAACGTTTGTTAAATTTATTATTGGTTAAATATTGGCAGTCTACCCAGTACCATATAGATTGCAACAAGAACATGTTATACAGTATAACTTTATATGACCTGTGATGGACTTTGTTTGGGATCAAGATCGTTTGTTATGACTGTAAATATACACGTTTTGACTGCAGAGGCACAAAAGAGTGCTGTTAGGAGAAGTGGTTTCATTTTTGAAATGTAAAACTTGAAATGAAAAGTGAAAATTAGTGGTAAACTAGCTGACATTTTGCAACATCATAGACGTTGGGGTCTTTGCTTGCACATATATCTATACTTACACCTATATCTGTCTCTTATCTATCATTAATCAGGACAACAAATTAGTGGCTGTTCAGAAGGAGGTAGAAGAGGTGAAGGTTATCATGATAGACAACCTGAATAAAACAGATGAAAGAAAAGAAAAACTGGAGGAACTGGATCAGCGAGCTGAACAGTTGCTGCAAAGAGTAAGCATTTTGATGTTCATTTGTAATGTAGTTAAGTGTGACACTTTTATCATAATTTTTGAAAATACAGAACAAAGTACAAAGTATAAGGTGATGCTTAAAAAATACCGAACACTTTTGAATTTTCTACATTTTTGCATACATATGACCTAAAACATCATTAGATTTTTGCACATGTATTAAAATTAGATACCCCCCCAAAAAAAAAAATTTGAGAAAAACTTTGTATACTTTGTAATTTATTTATTGAGAAAAATGGTCCAATATTACATGTCTGTGGGTGGCAAAGTATGTGATCCTTCATTTTCAGCATCTGGTGTGACTCCCTTGTGCAAAAATAACTGCAAATAAACATTACAGGTAGCTGCTGACTAGTTGCACTTTGCCTGGAAAATGGAAGGTTTTTCCTCAAATGAAGTGCTTGCTTCAGGTTTTTCCACAACATTTTAGTTGGGCTAAGGTTAGGACTTTGACTTGGCCATTCCAGAACATTAAACCATGTTAAAAAAAGTTAAAAGATTTTTTTTGGTTCCCCTTTGGAGACACTTCCAAAAGCATGTGCTGTGAAGGTCACACTTTGATGGTCACTTAAAAAAAAGAGGAGTGTCCACTGACACCTGATTGCCATCGAGCAAAACACCCGTTTTAAAACTGTAAAACACCTGTAATTTTACCTTCAAATTGCCTGCTAATCCTAGAGTTTCACATATTTTTGCAATTAACATATGGGAAAGAGTGAGTGAGTGAGTGAGTGATTATTTGTAAACACATCACAGCACAACACACAGGGCACCACATCTGTGCATGTGTGTGAGTGGCAAAATTTATGTGAACCTCTAGTTATATTGTATATTGTTTATAATACTGAATCATCCTCAATAAATAAATTGCAAAGCATAATATTTTTTGTCTCATTTGCTCATCTGCCTCTATGATTGAATCATTATGCAGAAAAATAAGAAATACAAATAGGTTCATAAACTTTCAAGGACCAGTAATTTAATTACACAAATTAATTTTTTAGTAAGTTTAGTTTTAGCTGTTGTTTACGTAGCTACAGACAAACATTAATGATATTAATAATACTATATGTATATAACACCAATACTATGAGTACAAAAACATTTTCAGAAATTTTTTTTTTTTCCAAAATGCAGTGATTCCAAAAATCTGTGATATGTTAATTCATGTAAAGCTTAATATAACTGACAAAATAACAAAAAAAAAGATTTTCAATAGTTTAAAAGACCAACATAAGTGTATCTTACAAATATACACAAATGTAAAATTTGATGTCTGCAGCACACAAAAGCTGGGGTAGAGGCATGTTTACCATTGTGTTAAATCGTCTTTCCTTTTAATGACACATTTGATTGTTTTGGACCTGAGGGTTCTACAGGTCAAAAGTTTTGAGAAAGACACAGGTATTGGTTTTCACCAAGTTTACTGCTTCAGTACTTTTAGATTTTCTTTGTCAGATGTTTCTATGGTACTGAAGATTAATTACAAACATTTTAAAAGTTTCAATGGCTTTTTATTGAAAATTAGATTATGTTTATGGAAAGAGCCAATATTTCTAGTGTTCACATTCCTTTACATTTTACATTTACATTTATTCATTTGGCTGTTGCTTTTATTCAAAGAGACTTCCAAGAAGAGGAAACAATCAAGCATTAGAGCTGCACAGAGTGCTGAAGTGACTGCTTCAAGAAAGTTCAACATATTTCTCTTAATTGTAAAATAGAGGCGGTAGGAGCTACAATAAATGTTGAAGACAAGTGCTACAATAACAACAGACATCAACTACTACAATAAATGATGGGGAGCCAATGCAGGGAGCGAAGTAGCGGCGTCATGTGAGCGTGTTGATCGTCAACCAGCTGAGCTGCTGCTTTCTGAATAATATTCTGATCTTGGCAATGTTGCAGAGCGTAAATCTGCACAACCGTGAGGTTGATGCAATGAAGTCCTTGAAGGTCAGCTGGTTGTCAATGATTACTCCAAAACTCTTTGCATTCCTTTTTAAGACAGCTGCAGTTTGCCCTGGCATGCTGTCAAACAACGTCTGGGCCAAATCCTGACTGATGGCAGCCCATTCTTGCATAATCAATGCTTGGAGTTTGTCAAAATATGTGGGCTTTTTTCGTCCACCTGCCTCTTGAGGATTGACCACAAGTTCTCAAAGAAATTAAGGTCTGAGGAGTTTCCTGGCCATGAGTCCAAAATGTAAAAGTTTTGTTTCTCAAGCCACTTAGTTATCACTTTTGCCTTGGGAAAATTGCTCTTCACCAAACATGGCTGTGTTCTTGGACAAAATTGTGAGTGAGCTCACTCCCTTGGCTGAGATGCAACCCCACACATGAATGGTCTCAAGATGCTTTACTGTTAGCATGACATGCTTTTTCATGCTCTTCAATCTTTTTTCAGGATGCCCCAAACAATCAGAAAGGGGATTTATCAGAAAAAATTGCTTTACTCCAGTCCTCAGCAGTCCATTCCCTGTGCCTTTTGCAGAATATCAGTCTGTCCCTGATGTTTTTTCTTGAAAAGAAATGGCTACTTTGATGTGCTTCTTGACACCAGGTCATCTTACAAAATCTTTGCTTCATTTTGCATTCAGATGTGCTCACACCTGCCTGCTGCCACTGCAGCTGAATCAACTTTAGGAGATGGTCCTGGCGCTTGCTGGACTTTCTTGTAGCCTTCTTCACAACAACTGATTCCTCTTCTTGAAGTTCTTAATAATCTGATATATGGTTGACTTAGGTGCAATCTTACTAGCAGCAATATCCTTGCTAGTGAAGCTCTTTTTGTGCAAAGCAATGATGACTGCACAGGTTTCAATGCAGGTAACCATGGTTAACAGAGGAAGAACAATAATTTCAAGCACCACCCTCCCTTTAAAACATCCAGTCTGCTATTCTAACTCAATCAGCATTACAAAGTGATATCCAGCCTTGTCCTTGTCACCACTCTCACCTATGTTAATGAAAGGATCACTGAAATTATGTCAGCAGGGCTGCAGTGCACTAGAAATAGTTTTTGGGGGGTTAGGTTAATTTTCATGGTAAATAGGGATTTTCCCAAAAACTTTTGGTCACAGCTGTATTTATCATGTTAATGTATGGTTTCAAGTTTTGTGATGCAGTGATGGACCTTATTAATCAATAAAGTTTTCCAAAGTACTCCTGAGCCTAGGTGGCAATATACAGTAGCTTTACAGTTTCTTAGGCAAGATTATAAACATTCAGCTGTGGTTTTTGACCTTGCCCTTTATGCACTGAAGTGTCTTTGAATTTTCAGAATCTATTCACAATATTATGTACTGTAGATGTTAAAAAAACAAATTTTCTGCAGTCTTACATTGTGAAATGTTCCATTTAAAGTAACAATTCTTTCAGATTTGGTACAAAGGGGTGAGCCACAACCTATTCTTGTTAGCAAAGACTGAGCTTTCATGGAAGCTCCATTTATACCCAATCATGATACCTCACTTTGCTAAGTGTGTTGAAACACTGTCTGCATTTGTCTATATTTACAGTACACAATTAGGTTTGTCAGTAAAACTAACATTTTTCTTTGTACTTTAGTCAGTCAATTAAAGGATTTGCATGAATTAACATGGGTTCATCTGCTTTATGGCATTTTAGAAAATATCCCAACATTTTTTTGGCTGAATATTCAAACTCTTTTGATTTTGTTTCAAATTGTGCAATCATTTGTTAACTTTAGGCACATTCATTCCAAAAGAGAACAAAGACGCTGAAATTGAAGGAACGGAAGGAGTATTTGAGGAGCAAAGCAGGACTAATAGCCCTGGTGACACTCCTGGCACTGGTGATCATCATCGTGGTGGCAGTCATGCTTAGCAATAAAAGTTCCAGTGGCACACATGTGCTCAGTGCTGCTGCTACCCTCAAACCACACACAGCGGGACAACCATAGCACTCAAAGCTGAAGAAAGATATAAAGGACAAAAAGTACTTCTTTCTGTTCAGGAGTACAGAACTGGGTGGTGGAACTGTGCTGGGTTTGGTACTCTCTTCGCCAGGATGCAGTGAGGTGGTATGAATAGCATAGTGACTAATTGTTCCGTCCATGCTCTGCTAATAAATACATTCTTTTGTAGCAACTGTTGCAGGTTGAACAAGCTATACCACATATATAAACATACCTTATATAAATATATACTGTTCATTTTCTTTTTTAGAGGGAGATACCCACAAAAAGTAATAAAGGATAAAAAAACTAAAATCATGCTCCTAAGTAGCAAACATTCCAATCCAGAACTCTGATGTGAAAGTAATATTCTGACCCAATTTTTAATTAACCCACATGGACATTAAAACTTTATGATTTTTATTCATATTGTTTAATTTGTGTTTTTATGAGTGTTTAAAGCAGGCATGTCAAACATACGGCCCGCGGGCCGGACTCGGCCCGTTGGATGATTTAATCCGGCCCGTCATAAATTTCTGAGTATGTCAAAAAAAGAAGCGAGTCACTAGCTCATTTCTATCAAAAGTTATGATTTTTTAAAATAAATACAAACCAAATGCTCCCTCCGGCCGCTAGAGGGCAGTAAATGTGTAAAAGAGCTCGAGTCCA
>JBBPDA010036326.1:0-14727 GCA_037974385.1 Arnoldichthys spilopterus | reverse complement strand
GAGAGAGAGAGAGAGAAAGAGAGAGATTGTGTGAGAGAGAGAGAGAGAGAAAGAAAGAGAGAGAGACAGACTGTGTGAGAGAGAGAGAGAGAGAGAGAGAAAGAGAGAGAGACAGACTGTGAGAGAGAGAGGGAGAGAGAGAGAGAGAGAAAGAGAGAGACTGTGTGAGAGAGAGAGAGAGAGAAAGAAAGAGAGAGAGACAGACTGTGTGAGAGAGAGAGAGAGAGAGAAAGAGAGAGAGACAGACTGTGTGAGAGAGAGAGGGAGAGAGAGAGAGAGAGACAGACTGTGTGAGAGAGAGAGAGAGAGAGAGAGAGAGAGACAGACTGTGTGAGAGAGAGAGTGTGTGAGAGGGAGAAAGAGACAGTGTGAGAGGGAGAGAGCGAGAAAGACAGTGTGTGTGTGAGAGAGAGAGAGAGAGAGAGAAAAACAGTGAGAGACAGCGAGCGAGCGAGAGACAGTGTGAGAGAGATAGTGCGAGAGAGAGCGAGAGCAAGAGCGAGAGAGCGTGAGGGAGAGAGAGAGAAAGAAAGAGAGAGAGAGAGGCAGTTCATACCTTGCTGGGAGTGAGTACCAGCACCGTGAGTGCAGTGAGCTCCTGTGTTTGAGTGAGCCGAGTTCCAGAGGCCGGACAGCTTTCGGGCCGACAGGAAGGAGCTGGGGTCCCAGTCCACTGAGCTCTGCTCGGGGTAACCGTTCCCACAACTCTGCGACTTACACGAGGACGAGTGGGACAACGATGCCTGGAAAAAACACACACCCACACGCTGTGAAATGCCAGACTCCGACAGAAACGCAGTGCGCCTAAAATGGGTTTTCCTTAATGCAAAACCGTTCGGGTGTTTTTTCCCTTTTAAACATCTTTTTTTAATCCGAGTTAAGGAACAAAACCCTCTTAGCTGTGCAATAGGTAACAACTGACATAAATAAAGCAGGTTTCTATAGAAGGTCACTATTTTGAGTGGAAGTCAGCCGAGGTAGCAGTTACTGTGAGAGGATTTTATAAGCAAAGTGACAACCAAACTCAACCAGCCGTGTCCTGCCCCTTTATTTCATATCCATGTCATTTATCATACACTTTTACTTGTTTTAGCTTATTTAAAATCTTAATTCTATTTTCTGTTATTTGATTTTATTCCTAATTTTATTGCTCAATTTCCAATTTATGCTTATTTTATCTCTGTAAGCCGCACTGAATGACCTGTGTGTATGATATCGCTACGTAACACCGTTATATTTTTGTTCCTTGGTACGAAGTGTGTTGTCCCAGTTCCTTTTGCCTAAAATCAGTAGAAAGCGTCTGTTTTTCCACAAACACCTCCCATCTGTGCCCAGGACAATGAACTTGTGTGTTTTCCAGAACCTTCTCCATTCACTTTAAATGCTAAGTAGAACTTCCAGAATATTCTGGAACTGTGAGAACTGTCCAGAAGTTTTTTTTTTTTAGAATTGTCCAGATTTTTCTAGAACTTCCGGGAATCTTTCAGAACTTTCTAGAACTTTCCAGGACTGTGCAGAAAAGATATGTTTTGCCACTATAAATAGGACAATTTTGTGGGCTGTGGTCATAAAATCACAGTCTGTGATGAATAGAGCTGTTTATACACAAGCAGCTGGAATATGACACTTTCAAATCATGTATTAGTGAATGCGCTCTGAGCAATGTAGGTGTTTTAGCTCCGGTTTGTAGTGGCGGCTGATTGAATTGCATATCGTTTGTTAGCCTCTGTTGAACGCCGACCTGCAGCCCAGATTGTAATACTGTATGTGACCTGTGGGGGCAGTAATCAGATAGCCCAGACTGTAATACTGTTGGATGACCTGTGGGTGCAGTAATCAGACAGTCCAGACTGTAGTACTGTATGTGACCTGTGGGGGCAGTAATCAGCCCAGACTGTAGTACTATATGTGACCTGTGGTCAGTGTGTTTAATCTGTGGGGTTTGAGCTTCATCCTTCACTGTAGTAGTGAAATATGGATCAGTGTCTTTATTAAACCTGAACCTTGACGCTGTTGTGTTAAAAATCCTCCTGATATGGCGAAAACATCATTGCCGCTACTGGCATCACACTCTGACTAAAGGGTCATGGAAAGGCTGTAGTCCTCCAGAGCCAAAGTAACGGCGTGTAAAAGCAATGAAGACGTTTTCTTTGCACTTAACAGGATTTTGGCAGAAATTGACACCAAGAAAATGCTGCGTGCAATGTTTTTTGACGCTGCACACAGCGTAGCCGTCCGAACATGAGCCCCAAAAGCCCGTGTGGATGAACTGATTCGCTCCAACGTGCAGAAAAACACGGGCGTTTGATCTACGCTCACCTGACGCCACAAACGTCAGGAAAACGCTTAATCCAGACATGTGTGTGGAACAGGGACTTAGAAGCCAGAAACACAAATTGTATAACACTGTGTAACATGCTCTAGAAATAAACTTCCCTCATCTATATGGAAGAAAAACAACATTTTCCTGTTATTTGAGTTAAGTTTGACCTTTCCACCTTAACTGACGAGCACACAGATGTAAAAAACCCAGTTGAAAAATAAAGCAAGATTTCCAGAGAAGAACAGAGCCAGCATTGCAAACATAACTGGGGTTTTTAAGGGGTCAAGTGTTTGAATGGCATCACGAAACAAAGCTTGATGTTTAACCAGACTGAACCTGTCGGAGCCCACTCTACTCTACTGGTCCCTTTCACATTAAGGATGTTCAGCCTATTTAGTAAATGGTTTATGGGTAAATAACCAGTGCAGGTTCAGGAAGAGAGCTACGGCTATCGTTCGCCCTTATCGCCCGAGTGAGAGGAACATCCATGATCAAACTTGGAAGAGGGAAAAAAACATGGCATTGCTTTAAGGAACAGCTGTGACATCATTTTCCTCCTGAAAGTGAATCTTTGTCATTGTGAACACACTCAAGCACCACAATGAAACGTGACCTCTGCATTTAACCCATCACACGTGCACACGTGGAGCAGTGGGCAGCTATCAACATCGCCCGGGGAGCAGTGTAGCGGGACGGTACCTTACTCAAGGGAACCTCAGTGGTGCCCGGGCCGGTACTCTAACCTTTGACCTTTAGGTCCCAAAGGCAGCATCCTAACCACAAGGCCTCCACTGCCCAAAGTCTGAGTGCATGTGTGTGTACAAAGTGAAGGTGAGTGAATATTGGTCATTGTGAACACACCACAGCACACAGTGCACCGTGACAAAATGTGACCCCTGCACTTAACCCATCCGTGTAGGAGCAGTGGGTAGCGGACATGGGTGGTGATTGGGGACGGTACCTTGCTCACTGGTATCTCAGTGCTGCTTGTACCAGTCTGGGATTTGAACCAGCGACCTTCAGGTCACAGGGGCGACTCTCTAATCGTTACACCACCACTGCCTCTAGGGACATAACAATACACAGTTAAGCTGCAAACTGGGTCTCAGCCCTTTCTGCAGCAAAAACACACGTGAACATTAGAATCAATGCAAATATACAGTGCAGCAGTGAAGAGAATGAGGATCTGTGTGTAAACAGTAGCTGATGGTGTGTGAGCTGGTAGAAGACACAGGTTTAGGTCATGTCTCCAGTCATTGCACTGATGTGTGTGAAGCTCAATCAGCACCTGATTTCATCTAATGAAGAGATTTGATGGGATTTACAGTACACTGTGCTCCACCAGGGGAGGACAACTCCGAAATCCACTACTTATTTTCGCTGTATTGAAGAACCTAATGCGAGACATATCACATCATCGTAATATCAGAGGATGCATTTTGCAAATATATCTTTAGTAATCAGGGTCGGCAGTTTGGCATAAATATATTGGACGAATTTGTCAACAACACTAACTAGACGATTAAAACATGACAAAAAAAAAAGAAACTAGCAATCAGACGCTCGGCACATCCACTAGCACCAATATCCAGACTGACACGGCACCTCAAAGCCAGACCCAGAACTGTTTACAGGTGTTTCCAGTTTGACAGGTGTGTTTTCATACTGGATAAATATCCTGAAATAATTCCAATAATTTACAATTAAAAAAAAGGTTGTTATTATTATTATCATCATTGTTGTTATTTTTTGTGTTTTGTTATTTGCATTGGTGTGCTGTGTTTGAGTTTATATGTAAAAATTTTAAAATAAAATCTTCAAAATAAATTAATAAATAAATGTTTTTAAAAAAATGAAAGAATTAATTACAAATAAATAAACAAAAAAAAAAGAAAAAGAAGAAGAAAAATTAAAAGTTAAATAAATAAATAAATAAATAAATAAATAAATAAAGTAATCTATTTGATCAAACGTTCTGCTGCAGTTTGTTCATTGCAGGTCATCAAAATGAAGTCAAATGAACTGGAAAAACGCTGCCGGTGTGACGAACACATGGGAAACGCCGTAGTAATTCTGTGTTCAACCACAACCTTGGCTGCCAGCAGCACCCATCACAGGATTAGCTGCAAATATGTGCTTATTTTGACAATATGGACAATCCTGCCACGATCAGCTCTGAGACTAAAAGGCAAAAAGGCCAAAGAAACCACACTCAACAGACGGCGTCGGAACATGAACTCACAGAGAAAGTGCGACTTCATTCATTACCATGATGCACCTTTGCACATTTGCTTCAACAAGCAGAATTCTGGTCCATTTCAGGCAGTGGGAAGATGAAAATAGATGCACTAAACATTATAATCCAGACGGTAAATAACAGGGGCCGGCGCTCATGCTTGTCTGAACTGTAAATAACAGGGCCCGTGTACACGCTAGTCTGAGTCTTTTCACCGAGAGCCTAGACTCACATACACGGTCGGTGCTCAATACACCACTGTTCGGTCTTTACGCAGTAAACTGATGGCGGATTCTGAGCCCGATGCTCGCTCGTGCCGGAGGTCAAGCACTTCCACTGCCCTTGAAGGTCGACGTTTTACAGTGTATTCACACAAGTGCACAGCAAAACATTTGGTGTACGCACATACCAGCACCAGTCACAAGGGTAACGGGAGAGAACAGTCAGCACCACTGCGCAGCCACTTGTGGCCTCGAAGGCCTCAGTGTTCCTGAAAGTCATCCTGGTGCAATGATCAGCCCAGGGACAAGGACTTTCGGGCTGTAAACATCCAACATCTGGGCAAATCCAACACTAGTGCCCTCTTAAGACGTACAGGGCTCTCTCCTCTGACCCGACCAGGACGACACTGCTCCAGACCAACAGCACATGGGTCACTGTGAACACACTCAAGCACCATAATGAGACGGGACACCCACATTTAACCCATCACACGTGCACACATGGAGCAGCGGGCAGCTACCAACAGCGCCCGGAGAGCAGAGCAGCGAAAGGGTACCTTAATCAAGGGAACCTCAGTGGTGCCCAGGCTGGGACTCGAACCTGCGACCTTCGGTTCACAAGGGCAACGTCCTCACCACTAGGCCTAGGTTTTTAGCAGGTTAGGTTTGATGGGATGTGGGAAAAGCAGTGTATGTATTTTTCCCCTGATATTCAGGTTTAGTTAGCTGCGTCCGTTAGTGGTTTCGTTTATTTTGACATGGGCTCGTCCCTGTAGAGATGCCTTACCTACTCTTAAGCCCACAACCTTGATCAGATTTTTTTTTTACAGAAAATGCACTAAAATCCTCAGCTGCTTTATTCTGAAGTTGTGTCCAGGTTTTGGTTCTGGAAGCAGGGCCGGGGAAGGAGCCCACTCTAACTACAGCCTGAGCCTAGACTGCTTTGTAACAGTGGTGTAACAGTTAGGGGGTTCACCCTGTGACCTGAAGGTCGCTGGTTCAAATCCCAGACTGGTACAGGTACCACTGAAGTACCTGTGAGCAAGGTGCCGTCCCCAAGCGCTGCTGCCCACTGCTCCTACACGGATGGGTTAAATGCAGAGGCTGTTGTGGTGCACTGTGTGCTGTGGTGTAATCTCAACAAATACAGAAAAAAGACGGAAAAGCTTGAGCTTAGTTAGAACTGAGTGTCTGTTCAGCGAATATTGTACGTGATCGGATTTAGCTTAAGAAGCTAACTAACTAAGGCCATGTCAGTAAGCGAAGTCTATTCACAAAGCGCTTTTCTCAGACGCACAGACACAAAGTGCCGTACAACAAACCGAAAGGAGTAAACGAAAGATTAAAACACAAACAGAAAATAAATAAATGCAAATTTTTTAAAAATACGCCCATATTGATGGCTTTGCATGTGCTACATGAATTAAATTTAATTGTAAAACACATTGAGCTGGAAGAAGAAACCTTGGGAGGAACCAAGGCTCAGAACGTGAACCCATCCTCATCTGCTGGACACCAGATGTCAATAACAAATGCAAGAAAAAGACAACAGTGTCAATTTCTAGAGGAGGCATCAGCTAAAAGCCTATAACTTGGAGCAATATGGGTAGCACAAGCATATGGAGATGCAAGTGGAGATGGTCAGTGGAAGCTGGGACAGGTAAGCAAAGGCCTCAGTGATGGATGATCTGGCCATTTGTATGGATAATGACAAGTCGCATCTGGGGCAGCTGTGGCCTAATGCTTGGAGAAGGGGGCTTGTAACTGGGAGTCATTGGGGTTCACTTGCCAGGACTAGCAGGGGTAATGTGGGAGGGGGTTGAGCGAGTAAACAGTGCTTTCCCCCTCCCACATCCATGCCTGAAGCATCCTTGGGCAAGACACCTCAGCAGGCCACCGCTTCTGCTCCAGGTGTGTGTGTTCACAAACAAGGTGACATTTCATTGTGGTGCACATTGTGTGATGGGCTATGTTTCCAATGACAAAGAGTCACTCCACTTCTATGGAGCTATGTGGGCAGTGGAGGCCTAGTGGTTAGGACGCTGCCTTTGGGACCTGAAAGGTCGCAGGTTCGAGTCCCGGCCCGGGTGCCACCGGGGTACCCCTGAGCAAGATAGCCTCCCACTACACTGCTCTCCAGGCATTGCTGATAGCTGCAAGCTGCTCCACGTGTGCACGTGTGATGGGTTAAATACAGAGGTCACATTTCGTTGTGGTGCTTGAGTGTGTTCACAATGACAAATAGTCACTTTCACTTCACTTTATGTCGCCTTCGTCCTAAGTTCCACCTGCATGACCAGCAACTGTGCTTCCTACACTGTTCAATAAACACTTTTCCATAACTGACCCAGACAACAACTAACCCACTCAGTTGTATCTAACACACTAAACATCGTCACGTGGTGGCCTAGTGGTTAGGACACTGCCTTTGGGACCTAAAGGTGGCAGATTCGAGTCTCTGCCCGGGCACTACTGAGGTTATTAATGCAGATGGTCAAGTTTCGTTTGTGGCGCTTGAGTGTGTTCACAATGACAAATAGTCACTTTCACTTTTTAAGTCCACTTTTCAGGCCAAAGCCACGTAGCTCACACGGACAAACAGGGCGCTGAGCTGCTACTCACCGGTGTGCACTGCTCCTGCGCCGTCCTCCTCTCCTCTTCCTCCACGCTCTTCCGACAGCTCTGGCAGATCCAGAGAGGGACCTCTCCCAGCAGCGACTGCGACAGCGAGGGAACGGCGTCCGCAAGCTTGCGACCTGGAACCTCCCTCAACAGGGCCTGGGACAGAGCCGGGACAGCCTCCGCCAGCTTGGACCCATGGCTGGGGAGCCCGTTGGCCAGGCCCGCCCCCCAGTCTTTAAACTCCCGATGGCACAGCAAACAGCAAGTGTGCATGGACTGTGGACAAAAAAGAAGCATGGTCAGTGGTGGGCGAGCACCGTAAAGACCCTGAGTCTAAGCCCCCGACAGAAGTCTGCGTTCACACATGATGAGTGGGACCAGACAGTGGCTGGCAATAACCAAACGGTCTGGAACCTGCATCAAGTTCAAGGCTGACGAGCTGCTTCAGTGTCAGTCCAGTCGCAAACTAGGAACACAACCCATCCTACCCCCCCAGAAAGGACAGGATGAGGTAACAGTCCCACAGACCTTCATTCAATAGCAGCTTCCACACGCTCTCCCCGTTTAAACCCATGTGCAATCAGCACAGTAGCTCCCACCCCAGCTCCTCGGATGCCCTTGCCTGGGCTTGCTGTCACAGCCGTGCTGGATTAACGCTGACGAACGTAAAAGCGTGGAACTCCACGATGCAATACATACATGACAACCCTTCCTGCAGTCCCCAGTGGAGCTGATGTAGCAGCGGGATAAGCCCCATCTCCAGGCGGAGGACGTTCACGCTCCAGCTGCGGGTTAGCATACCTAGCTGGACAGAGCTTTGGGCAGCGAAATAGCCCCCTATAGATTGCCTGACATGCTCCAGGGACTACGAAAAACGCCTCATTCGTTTATTCCCTCACATGTTAACCCATTTATGTACCCATTCGCTTGGCGAGCAAGGCGCTCCGCCCGACCACAGTAGCTAGTTAGCCTAGCTTAGCAGCGAAGGAGGGAAAAACCCGCACGGTTTCTCCGATGTGCTGCACACCCTTCGCTCATAAAAATGCCGAGTTGAACGAAAATGACCTAAAATATATTTCTGCGTCTAAAACAGCGCGAAGCTGCGTCCAAACAGCTGCACACGTAAACATATCTCTGTGTGTGTGTGTGTTGAGGGTCGTTAGCTGCTAGCTCCAGCTACCTGGTTGGTCCTCGCCGGGCGGTCCAGTCCCGCGTCTCCGCCTCCGGTGGCAGCTCCGTCGGCCTTCTTCTCCGCGGCGCTCCGCTGCTGCTGCTGCTGCGGGTCCTCCTTCTGTCCCGCTCCCGCTTGCCTGCTCTTCTTCCGAGCCATGGCGCTTTATTATTTAATGTTTATTGTATGTCCCCGCGACAGGTTTGATAAAAATGGTGCAGGTTTGGTTTTTAAAAAATTGATTTTTTTGCTTTTTTATTTTTTATCCGAGCGCCGCAAAAAAACTGTTTCTGTTTCGCTCCTCAAAGACAACACTCAATATGGCGGAGGGCTGGCACGCGCACACACACACGCGCGCGCACACGCTCGCGCGAGGTCGCGGGGTCAGACGTAGTGATGGCAAAATGGCTTCGGCGTCGCCGCCATGGCAATTGTGGGAAAGAGAGGGAGACAGCACAGGCTAATAATAAAAATAAAAAAAATAATGATAATGAGAATAATAATAATGATAATAATAATACAATAATAATTATTACAATTGTAATAATATATAATAACAATAATATATAATTATTATATAATATTAATAATAATTACAACAATACTTTAAAATTATTATAATTAATATAATAATAACAATAATTATTATTATTAAGGAAGCACAGATATAGGATAAATCATAAAAAATATTTTTGTAGTCTTATCCATGTTTGTTTCTGTCTGTTTTTCACACACTACCCTTCACTCCCCATATCCATCAGAAAGCCTCGGGTGCCACGACCCTGCCACCGATTTACCAGTTGCCATTCCTTGGATCACATGGAACGCCCCACAAGTCCTGGCGTGTTGGAGAATGCTCTGACAAAGTGGCTCAAATCCTCACGCTCCTGCTTCCAGGACATCGACTTCAAGAACTGACTGTTCACTTGCGACCTAACATATCCCACCCCCCTGACACATGCCGCTGTGATGAAACAGCTAGAGAGTCAATGTTACGTCATGTCACCAGTCAGTGGTGTTAATGTTATGGCTGATTGGTGTATACAGTGAGCGTATTGGGATGTGGTGTCAGAATTATCTGGTTTACAGCATTTCACCAGAGCAAACAAGACTGAGCAGGAGTATAATAGATGCAGAACGCTGAGAAATGAAGATCGATCAGGGAAAAGTTTTTGCATTCAATGGATTTTTAAATTCAAATTAATTTTTTAAGCTTTTAAGCCGTGACGTCGTCTGTATAACACACACATACACACAAATGAGCTGCAGTGGAACAGTGCACAGGCATCACAAGGTCATGGGTTTAGATGGAAATGCGAAAAGCAGTTTCAGTTTTCTGGTTCCAAATGTTCTGGCACTGTAAGCCACCAAAAATGTTCCCGGTGCAACATTACAAATGAATATAAATGGGATTCCACCTCTACAGCACATGCGGACGGTTGTTTTCCCTGTGGAACGTCTATACGTTTAACATTTGTAGCTGGCCGTTCTAGAGACGCTCTGACTCAGTCGTCTAGAACGTCACTTGTCAAAGTCCTTACGCTCCTGCCTCCGGCATATTGATTTCAAGAACTGACTGTTCACTTGCTGCATAATATATCACAGGCGCTACTGTAATGAGTCAATGTAATTTACTTCACCTTTCAGTGGTGTTAATGTTCTGGCTGATCAGTGTGACTTGCACATAATGAATTATCTTATATATTATCCTATATATCATATATACTTTACAAGCAAATCTACATACAATTGAAAATTAGGTGGATTTCGGCAAAAAAAAAAGAAAAAAAAAGGGATTTCTCAGAAAGGCAATATACACAAATCAGCAGTAAAATCATTGAGGGATGTTGAATGTGACTATTTGTCATTGTGAACACACTCAAGCACCACAACTAAAATGCCTCTGCGTTTAACCCATCACACGTGCACACGTGGAGCAGCAGGCAGCTACCAACAGCGCCCGGGGAGCAGCGTAGCGGGGCGGTACCTTGCTCAAGGGAACCTCAGTGGTGCCCAGGGAGTTGAACCTGCGACCTTCAGGCAGCATCCTAACCACTATGCCTACATAACACAGCATGAACCTTTATAAAGGGCTTATTCTGATGAGCTTCCACTGACATAAAGGCTGCTTTAGACGACTCTGACTTAGTTACACCTGACGACGGATATTCTCATGGCCTAATGTAGGTTTATGTCAGTCTTGGTAGATCTATGTAAACGTCATGCAGACGAACGTTCAGTATAGTGACGGTATTATAGTATATACAGATAATCAATGGTGGCGTAAAGGTTAGGGAGTTGCCCCTGTGTCCTAAAGGTCGCTGGTTCAAATCCCCAGACCAATACAAGTACCAGAGGATCCTGTGAGCAAGGCACCGTCCCCTTGCTCTACTCCCCGGGTGCTGCCCACGTCAGCTGCCCACTGCTCCCACACGGATGGGTTAAATGCAGAGGGCACGTTTCATTGTGAAAGTGACTATTTGTCATTGTGAACACACTCAAGCAGCACAACGAAATGCGACCTCTGCATTTAACCCACACATGGAGTAGCGGGCAGCTACCAACACCACCCGGGGAGCGGTGTAGCGGGACGGTACCTTGCTCAAGGGAACCTCACTGGTGCCCAGACTGGGACCCGAACCTGCAACCGCAAAGGTGGTGTCCTAACCACTAGGCCACCACTGCCCATCAGAAATTATGCAGTCGAGATTCCCACATTTGGGGAATTCGCAAGGGTCAGCATGACCGAAGTGCAATGGCTGAGTCTCACCTTGGGCGAACCACCTTCATGATCATGGTATCACCCCTGCCAGGTAAGAATCTCACTTACCTTACAATTGTGGTGCTGTGGTGTGTTCACAATGACACTCACTCACTTTCAATATAATATTAGCAATACCCAAGAGCAAACAGCATCGGCAGGCGGTCTCACAGTGTCTTTTATTAGTGTGGAGGCGCCGTGTAAAACAGGCCCAGTGTTCACATGTAGAAAATGCATGACATTGATTTAAAGCGGGAATTACCCAAAGCCACCACTGACACGGCTCATTATTCAGTGTGTTACCTCAATCTGGCAGTGATTAGTGACTACGCGAAAGCACACGGTCGAGAGAGAAGGCCAGGGACGCGAGCGCATGTCCAGAAACATCACCGCGTCGTACCGTAAACAAACCGTTTCCGTCGCGACGGACATGGCGAAAAGGCAGCAAGGGTGTGCAGTTAATGTACTGAGAGTTCAAGGCGTCGGTTGGCGATTTGAAACAATGTGAGTTTGGTAAGGACACGATTAACGAACGTCTATAAACAACACACTCGTTTCTCCTGTAAATATTATACCCTCTGCCAGCCTTAAACAGCACCACATAGCTGGGCTTCAGGTACGGGGTCCATTCATTCTGCCACTTCATTCTGGCGTCTGGCGCCGGTCGCGCTGATGTCGAGTTCCAGATGTGCAGCTACAACATGGGATACTTCAGAATAAACCGGTCGAAGGCGTCGTAAATGGCTTGCCTGCAAAACATCACATACGACATGAGAAGAGGACAAAACAGAGAAGTATATACAGCCGTGATTTCGGTTTCCTAATGATTCTACTGGCAAATTACACGTCTGAGTCAATTAAAGATACACAGTCTTGATGAATCTACAAACCCAATTTCTGGAAAAGCTGGGGAAATTTCCCAAAATGCAATAAAATAAGACCTAGAGCTCAGTGTTACTAGTAGTTCCCATCAAATCACTGGTTTGGTGCTTCATTAGATGAAATCAGGTGGTGGTGGAGCTTCACGCACATCCATGCAATGACTGGAGGCAGAAATCTGGAGCCGAACCTGCGTCTTCTAACCATTCTAACCAATGGCAGCGTAGCCTTTTTGCACTAAACACAGCGCTACATCTCCACAGCTGAGCCACAGCTGGAGTTGTTCGCGCAGACGGTGAGTGCTGATTCTCGCTGACCTGAAGATGGCCTGTTTAAAGAGGTAGGCGCTGACATGTCCTCCACTGAGGTAGCGAACTTCACAGCCAGGCCAGATCTCTTGCAGGCTCCGCACGCCTGTGCGAGGGACGTACGCGTCCTCCTTGGCCTGCACGATGATGATCAGACTGGGATCTACCGGCACTGTGGCAGACAGAGAGGCAGAGGAGCGTAAGGCTGCAATCTAGGCATGTGCATCTCAGGTTTTCGCCTAAATAATGACATTACTGGGCATTTCTCAGCCGTGTAGACAGACAAGACGGCGACAAAACGGCAAACGTGACCCTGAGATCAAAGCCTAACCCATCAAAAACCCACCGGAGAAGTTGGCGATGTGTGTGCATTCGTCCATCACCCCCTTCATGAAGCACAGAGACTCCCTCTGCAGGGACTGTCTCTGACCGGCTCCACGGCTGATGTTCTTGGCGTGGAGCATGTCCATGTGTGGCCGGCTGCTGCTCACTGCCGACAGCATACGGTCCAACCCATCGCCCCCTCTCCGATCCAGCAGAAACCCGGGATCTGGACCTCGTCCACCAGTCGCCCTCCCGCCTCCTCTGGGCTGCCTGTCAAGTCCCACTTGTCCGCCATCTCTGCCGCCCACACCCAGCAGGTTAGAGGACAGGGCCAGGCCCGAGAGTTTGTCGAGGCTGCCCGGGGCGTCCCGCACAAAGTCCTGGCCCATCCGGAATGAATCTGTCTGGATGGAGATGCTGAAATCATGAACCGCAACCATGTAAATCATCCCTGTGAATTTAGTTTGTAGTGTCAGACCGATCAGCCTAATACTGTGTCCCTCATGCGGCTGAAACAGCTCTGACTGTGATGCACTGTGTGTTCTGATCCCTTTCTATCACAGTCAGCATCACTTTCTACACCACAGTAGCTCTTCCATAGGACTGGACCAGCCTTGGGTGAATGTTCCCAATCCAACGATTGTCGGTTCTTGGACATTTTTGGTAGGTACCATCTACTGCACAACTGGAATGCTCCTGCGTCCCGCATATCAACTTTGAGAGCTGACTGTTCACTTGCGGCCTGATATATCCCCCCCCTGACAGGTGCCATACTCCAGCATGTGGATAATCCACTTACCCCACAGTACTCCAGCATATGGATAATCTCCTCCTCGTAGACTGTATGTGTGGCATACTGCTTCTCCAGCTCTCTCCAGTTCACTGCTTTACTTAAAACTCCCTGCGGATGTGACGACATTCATTACATCACATCACACCTCACAGGGCCCGATGCTCAAAATGTGTGACAGTAAGGGGTGAAGTAATCCGGAAATAGATTGTTCCACAAGCTGCGTTATCTTAGAATAACCCTCGAACACTGCGTGGCGTGATGAAGTGTTATGTGGTTTACTTGTTAAGCGAATGAGTGACATCTAGTGGCATATATTTGAAATGACGCTGAAAGTCAGTCTGGGAAAGACATCAAAATTAAGTGCACCCACATCATACATGAACAGTCAAAACAATAATCAGTAAACAAGAAAAACGAACTGATAAGGAAGAATGAAATCTTACTGTGGTAAAAACGTTTGAAGCTGTCGTCCAGGAAAGACAGGGTACCAGAGGAATAGGCTTGGGCCAGTTCGTCACAGCCAGAGATGCCATCTGTGTAGGAAAGAGGTATGAGCACTGACTTAGTGTGAGATACAGAAATACTCACATGATGCATTTTTGACTGATCATTGTGTCATATTTGTCATTGTGAACACACTCAAGCACCACAACGAAATGTGACCTCTGCAGTTAACCCATCACGTGGAGCAGTTGGGCAGCCATCAACAGCACCTGGGGAGCAGTGTAGCAGGACAGTACCTTACTCAAGGGAACCTCAGTGGTGCCTGGGCCGGGACTTAAACCTGTGACCTTCAGTTCACTAGCCATAGTCTAACCATACAAACTCTGCAGTGTTTATGACACACAGTGCTGTTTTATTACAGTTCTACAGTACAGATTGGTCAGAACCTCCTAGGACCACTGAAGAACTCAATAAAGTGCTGGCGCCCTGCTGAACGCCGGGGGGCGCTGTTGTGAAAGTGCTGTGTTTGTTGGTTGTGCTGTGACACAAGTGGAGTGTATGCGGTAGTTGTGCAGAAGGACAGATGTGTTGTACAGCGCTGCAGGACAAACAGCCAGTGTGTGTGTGTCAGTTGCATGTGTTCTG
>JBBPDA010036268.1:0-14731 GCA_037974385.1 Arnoldichthys spilopterus | reverse complement strand
TGTTGATAGCTGCCCGCTGCTCCACGTGTGCACGTGTGATAGGTTAAATGCAGAGGTTGCATTTCGTTGTGGTGCTTCAGTGTGTTCACAATGACAAATAGTCACTTTCACTTTCACTGACACACATCTAAACCAGTTAACTATAAGTGTCAGTGACAGATAACCGAACAAATCAAAAACCCTTTCTGACCACAGATTCATTTGCATTTCGGTGTTCACTAAAATTATACATTACAAGTGAAACAAGTGGGGGTTTTTTTGGCTTTATTTATTTATTTATTTATTTCTTTATTTTGCATAAACCAATTTTTTTATGATTATTTTGGGGCCCCTTATAGGCTGGGGCCCTGGGCTACAGCCCCGGTAAGCCCTTCCTAAAGCCCAGCCATGAATGTAGCTATCAATAAAATAAAGTATTATTGTATGAGTGTAAGTTTACAACTAAAAATGACTATGTACTACATCTCTATTACAAAATGTGCCCTGGAACAAATAAAGGTCTCTATCAGAGTGCTTTCATGTCTTTGACATCCCCGCCTCTGTCCTTTCCAGCTTGTCCTTTCTGTCCTTTATCTATCCTCTCTTCTTCCTCTAACTATCAACAGTGGGGTGAGCCCCTGTCCATCCGTTCAGCTTGACAAACAGACAACATGGCCCAACTGTACACCAGGAAGTGCTGGACTTCCATTTAAGCCTGATTTACTACCACTGTGGTGCCAAACCAGCTTGTACTCTCATCAGGGCCTCGAGCTCATCTATCTTCAGACTAGTTTATCTATAGAGGACCATCTCCACATCCTTCCTATGCAGCCCACCCTTTAGCTAGAAAAGTCAAGACCTTAACTGTTGTCAATCAGAGGAGGATGGGTTCCCCTTCTGAGTCATGGGTCCTCCCAAGGTTTCTTCCTCCAGCTTAGGGAATTTTTGACTATGAATAAGACTCTGGCAGACCTCACTATAACAACCTAGCTAGAAGGGACAGAGTTAGGGAAATCACAGATATGAGAGCACGCTGTGACACTAGCACCTCCTCGCTCCACTGTCATTGAACTTGGCAGAGTAATTGCAAGGGTCTGATAACTCTAAACAATGTCTCTGGCATGAGGCAGCGTATTTATAACCATTGTATGTGCAGTGGTAGCATAGTGGTTAGGGACCTGCCCATATGATGGGCGAAGTCCCGGCCCAGGTACCACTGATGTACCTTTGAGCAAGATACTGTCCCGCTGGTCTGATCAATTATAGAATCTTGTAATGTGAACAAGGCATAACCCCAACTGCTCCCCTGGCGCTGTGACTGTGGCTGCCGTTCTGGCTCTGTCTTCACTGCTTCGGATGGGTAAAATGCAGAGAATAATTTCGCCTGGGGGTTAATAAGGGATATATTATATTTTATATAACTTTCTGTGAGTGAGATTTTAGATGATATTGGCTGAGTCCCTCTTTGAACTGACAGCAGATGGCGACATTACAAAGAAATTGGCGATCTCAGAAACTGCCGCTGCCAGCAGAGGGCAACGTTACAAAGCAATCAGAGGTAAATATGGCGTGACTTTTCCAAAATACGTCTTAATATCGTCTTTACAATTGTAAAGACAGACGCCTCTTTTATAGAAACAGTGCTGTTTGAATGCTTGGCTATAAATCATAGTCTTCGCAATGCCATTATACAGTCAGTTGCAAGACAACAAACTATACACGTTGAGGGAAAGCGAGTACCAAGCGAGAATTTCACCGTGGCGTTACACAGGTCCCGTAACAATGACCTCGAACACTATCTAACGGTCATCTCAAATGTCTAGAAGCATCTATAAATAACAAAACACTTATGTACGGGTTAGGGAAGCTGGTTATGCTGGTGTGTTTTGCCAAGAATCATTATGTCAAATCTAATCTTCTTTTCAAACAAGTACAGAGTCGCGCGGATTGTTGTGAAAAGCTCCGCGCTGGGGAAACTTACTGGATCCTATTTGTTTGATGATAACAGGAACCACACGTCAGACATGTTTATTACCCCAGAAGCTAAATTGCATAAATATATTAAACGAAATTGTTATAAATACACCGCCTTTTGTATGAAAGATTCATTTGGGATAGGTTTGAAATCAGGATTTGGCTTAAAACAAATATTAATCCATTCACCGTGGAACGGTACATGCAAGGCGTCGTGAATCAAAATGATCCCCAAAGACAACGTTTATAATTGTTGTTGATGTCCGGGTATCACCGTTATTAATATTACATAATACGCGTGGAAGTCCAATGGTTGTTTTGGATAGTTCAAACGATGTAGACATTTCAACCTCTTGTCACCAACACGGTACAGAAATGCGAGTCTCATACCATTCCAACATTCTGAACCACTTAGTAATGCGGAAAATCGATGGAATACACGTTGATTACTGTTCTCTCTGTCTCTTCCTCCACCTCTTTACTGTTTCTTTCTAGGGTTGGACAATTCACCTGTCAGGCATATTGCATTCTGAGGCTAGTTATTCAGGAACCATCTGCATTGCAGTGCAAACTGGCTGAATACACATTACGTTAAAGACTTTTGTCATAAAGGCTGTGTATTAAACCTTGGACGTTTCATTACAGAAGTGTGAAATGAAAGCTTGGACTGTTCATTATAGTGTGTGTAATAAAGGTTTGGAAAGTTCAGACACTTTTAATACAGAATTATTTCGAACAGTGAAATAATCAGTCAATTTACAATAGAAATGTGAAGAAGTTTCTATATTTTAAGGTATAAGTCAATGTTTATATACATATAACACATCATATTCAAGTATGCAGTTAGCGTATGACCATTCCACTTTTGATTCAGTGAAGGACAAAGCATTGGCACAGGCAGGGGGCTTCAAAATCCACTTTAGTACCTGATAGGAATGTCCTGGAGCCCCACACTGACTTGCTGATATATCTCAAACCATCCATGTACAAAGAATCCTCAATTCCATTATAAAACCCCAGTAAAAGCTTTATCTGTCTTAGTGTAAATGTATGAACTCTGAATAAGAAAAAAAAACCACAATATGTACAAAAATAGGGGTCCCGCCCTGTTTCTCTCCAAAGGTCATCTCGCTCATCACTAAATAACTTATTATCTCTCCTACTTAAATACTGCATTAATTTAAAGTCCATGTCAGCACTGTATGTACAAGTTGTGCCACCCTAGAGCAGGGTTAGCTTCAACTAGAAGAAACTAGAGTCCTTTACACATTGCTTTTACATGTGCCTCTTCATGTGCAGCGCCAGATGGTCTGAGCGAGAGAAGGCCCTCTCACACAGGTGGCACTGAAAGGGTCTATGGCCGGTGTGTTTCCTGTAGTGACGGGTCAGCTCGTCTGATCTGGCAAACTTCCAGCCGCAGCCCTCCCAGTTACAGTGGTAGGGTTTCTCTCCTGTGGACAGGTCAGGAAAAAAAGGGAGCATGGTTAGGGCCCAGAAGGAACACCCCACACCAACGCACAATAACAGAGGTCACAGAGGAAAAGGTGTGTACACTCAAGAGCATGAATAAATAAATGATCCAATTTGGTCAAACAGTTTCAGCATTAGAGAGTTACTTCACATTGCATTACATTAAAATATGTATTTAAATGTTTCATGTTTGTTCAAGGCAGATAAACATTGTTTGCAACACAGCAAAGCTAACACCTTCCATAACTGAACTGAACTACAAACTACAGACCCCAGAACTTTTGAGTACATGCTAATATTCCATAAAATCTGGGTGATATAAAGAAGTGTGAAAATATGCAACATACAATATTTTTGTTCTAATTAATGTGCATTTGTTTGATGCAAGTTATATTCCCAATAAATGTACATTTACTGACTTACATCTGTAAAATGCTACATTACATGCTCTTTATGAGTGTACATCGTTTCAAATGTGACTAAAATGCTGACTTTTTTTTAACTATATATCTAACTATCAATTTATCTATGTATCTTACTATCTATCGATCTGTTATTTCACCATTCCCATCTCCGATAAGACGAACCCCTGTAAATAAACGTGAGCGTAGCTCTGCTTACCGGTGTGTGTTCGCATGTGCGCTTTCAGGTGGGAGCTCTTCGTGTAGGTCTTTCCGCAGCCTGCGAACTCGCAACTGTGCGTGGCCGCGCGCTTCCGCGCCCAAGTGCGCCTCCCACGTCTGGGCCTGCTGTGCTCGTCTGCGCGCAGAAGATCCAGTAGTGGCGAGGACGGCGGTGTCAGCACGGTCACGCCCGGGTGCTGTTGTTGTTGCTGCTGCCCATACGCGCCGTACTGTCCGTGATAGTGCTGCGGGTAATGAGAGGCGTAAGGCTGCGCGTTCACGTACGACGGCTGATGCTGATTATGGTGGTGATGCTGCTGCACGTCCCGGGCCAGCTGTGGCACGTGCTGGGCGAAGGCGTGCTGCTCGTGCGCGTGTGCAACCCCGACCTCCATCCCGTGCGCTTTCGCTCCGTAAAAATGTCTTGAGTAGTCGGCGGTCATCATGCACGGCCGCTCGCTGCGCTCCTCTTTCAGCCCGTAGGCCAAGGCAGGGTGTGCGTGCACGTGATGGCCCCCGAGCTCCGTGTAGTCTCCGTAGCTCGCGTCCGCTTGGAGGAGCTCGGGCACCAGGGGCGCATGTGCGTCGTGTGCGTGCCCGCAGCTGTCCGGCGACTCGGGCAGGGTGTAGGTGGCGGAGGGAGGCGGGGCGGAGGACTCCGACGACAGAGAGTTGGACAGGATGAACTCCAAGTCCAGGAACTTGGCCAGCTCGTCGTCGTCCTTGGATTCAACGATGCTGAACTCGAGCTCGATGAGGGGTTTAGAGGCTTCTTCGGAACGAGCCGGTGACCAGTCCTGCAAGAAAAATAAATAAACTCATTCATAAAACAATTAATAAATAAGTATAATAGTGATTCCTAGTCATAAACAACGCGTAAATCCCGAAACTACTATAACTCCTTTAACAAACTTTCTTAAATATGTCAGAATCCAGCTTCACTTACTCGCAAAATTTCCGCGTGCTTTTCCTCCAGGGTCTGGCAGCCCGGGAAGGTGCTGATGGACGGCAGGAGCGCGTCCGTTAGAGCCATGTCACAAACGTCCTAAAACCCACTCTCGAAGACGCTCAGACTACGTTCACTTGGTCCTGCTAGTCGCTGAAAGCTTCGTCTGAGTGATTCCTGTCTTGGCTGCTCGTTTTAAGGTGGGTTTGAATGAAAACGTGGGCGTGGTTTGGTGGCGTCGAGATGGCTTGTTTGACGATGGGCGTGGCCTCGCGGTTTTCACCTGGCAGCCGGGAAGGTGTACTCGGCTAACTGTCCCGCTGCACCTAGGATGATGTTTACAGCTGAACTGCCACCAAGTTATTGACAGGGCTTTTGTTTTCTCGGTTAGTATTAAGATAAATAATGCACAGAGGACAAAATGACGCAAATCATGTAAACTTCTGCGTGTTCTAATGATTTGGCTGTAGTTTGTAACATTTCTGTTTGGAATGTTGCTCTTTCTGCAGAGATCATGCTTTCCACTGTGGAAATATCTGCAGTTTCTAAATCTTACCAATGAACCTGTGATTATGTTCATAAATTGTACTGTATTTACATTTATTTTTTACATTTTTATTTATTTTAGAATTCTATATGTATTTATTTTACCATATTTGTTAACACACACACACACACACACATATATATATATATGTGTGTGTGTGTGTGTGTGTGTATGTGTGTGTGTGTGTGTTTTATGTGTATTTTTGTCTATTTTACCTGTTTTTTTAAAACGTTTTTTTTTTTACCTTATTTTATCATTTATTTGTATAATATGTGATGGGTTGTCTGTTGTAGATAACTAATAAAGATAATATATTAAGGGTAAATTATAGTAGATTTATAAATTCTTTATTGTTTCTTATGTTTTATTATTTCCAAAAAAGAGGAGTACAACAGGGGGCGCAAGGAATCCTCCCCTCTGAGCAATTCGAATCCCAATCTAATCCAGCGTTTACTGTTTATCTGATCGCGCCTTGGCAAAAAAAACTAACAAAAAAAATAGAACTATGTGTTTTGAAAATGAATTTTAGCGACAAGATGAACACGCACACACTCATGCGCACATTTTATCATCGAATTACATGCCTGAGGATTAAAACAAATAAATGTCCGTCCTAAATAAATAATTGTCTAGAAGAAATCGAAACTTGTGCTGTGTTTTGAACAAACAGGAGGCAGCAGAATAAATGCGCGCGGGCAGTTTCGTCCTCTGCGCGCGCCTTTAATATTTAAATGTGGGGCCTGGTCCAGAGGCGAGCTGCAGAAAGGCGCCAGGTTCAATATTAATTTGTACGGATCGAATTCACAACCAATTAACATGCGAACAAGTAGCCGCGAAATCTCAGAACCATCGAAACGACACGATAATCTCATATCAAACAGTCTCCTAAATGTAGTTAATGACCTTTAAGTCAATAAGCTTCTCCTTTTCGTTGATTATAATGTAAATACAGACTACCCGGGTCCATCTGACCTCACAGAGCTCCACACAGCCCACCCCACAGAAACCTGCAGGAGTGTGGGGGGAAATATGATACAAAAATGCTAAAAACCGCGCTGTAAATTGATTTTATTCGCCTAAAAAATAACTTGAACAAAACCCAGCAAAATAAAAGCGCACTTAGATAAGGAGAAGTAATGTTTCCCCATCACACTGAGAGCTCTTCAGTTACTGCCTCAAGAACACGTTTAACTGAGTTCCGCTTTGCTTCACTTTTATTTATCATTATCACTATTATTGTTGATTTACTTGTTTATTACATTTGTCAGTTTATAACAACAATGTTTGGAATATCTGGCTTGTGCCCAAATCCATTTTTAGTCTTTTCTTTCCCCCCTCAAGCCTACCCCGAGGTTTGCTCCGCAATGTCTCTTCACACCCGCCTATACTTTCACTCTAGGCACACAGGCCGGGCATGCTGGCACTAAGAAAATGGATATCATTTCCTGAAGGAAAAATCAGAAAGACAGAGAGATTTTAAGTCAAAGTCGAGTTAAGACCTCAGTTCGTTTAAAAAAAGCCACAGAAACCTCTCCGCAGTGCAGGATTACCTGCGCAGCCTAGGCGCACACTGTGAGCATGAAGAGTTAACACACACACCCTGAGAGCTCCAGCACTGACCCCGGAACCGGTGTGCGCATGTCTGTAACGCTAGCGATTCACTTTACACATTAACGATAAAAACCGACAGTTTTTCTCACTTTACTTTTAAGGAATTATTTTAAAAACCACAGTGTATCGGTCGGTCAGCGCTGCCTGCTACAGTTCCCCTCAGAGACAGAAGGAAACTGTCGATTCGTTTCTAAACACAATTACGGAGATTAGAGCATGGCAGACAGAGCAGCTTCTTCCTGGAGACGCTCAGTTCAAACCAGCGGAGTTTAGACCCTGATTCCCACAGATAAATCATCTCAGTGGTGAATGTAATAGACCGTGCGAGCTGGCGCAGTGCTCATTAAGCCTCATAGGAAGCGGAACAACTGCTCACGTGTCTCGGAAAAACATCAACCAGCCACGTTTTCAGAAAGAAGCATTCATCTCAGAAACACGACGCTTGAGATATTTCTCCTTATTTTAATATATAGACCGGAATTATTCAGCTGATTCATTAGCTTTCTGTTCTATACTGTACTGTTCCGTTCTGTTATATTTTATTATGTTCCAAATGATCATAGCTAGATTGTGAAAGTCAGCTTTTGCCTTAAACTATATCATTTAAAAACATTTTTGAAAACAAAGGGTAAAAAGAAAAAAATTTTAATGTTTCTTTTTTTAGGTCATAAATACATAAATAATAATAAGCATCACCTAAAGCCTGAACTCAGATCTGGCAGTTTACTGATCTTGCTTTGTCTTCTCCATCAGTCATTATTATACCCCACATCATTGTATTATCACATGCTCATATTCCTCGCACATGACAGACATTTCATGTATTTGTTTTAATTTCTTATTAAAATGATTGTAAGGATTTTAACATAAATATGAACCAATCATGGACAGAAAAAACTCATGATTCACGTGGTGCCATTAATCAATTAATAAGTAAATACAATATGAATAAGTGATCAAGGTTATGTCATGATTCTCCCAATAAAGTGCAACAGGAACATGATTTGGTGCAAATGTACTGACGCTGCAGCAGCTTTAATTATATTTCCTTATCAGTGAGGCTTCTGTTGATAACACTTGCTTTGTAGCAACAAAAGTGTTGTTAGTTTTGCAGTCAGAGAGCATAATGATGAGGGAATGGATGTGATTCTGAGAAGGAACACAGTCTCCACCCTGACATGCTTGCATGCTCACAGCTCCTGAAAGGTATGTGAACTTGGTTAGATGTGTATATGTGTGTGTGTGATAGCAAGTGTTTATAGAAGTCTGTTTATGTCCGAAGATGTGTGTGTGTGTTTATGTGTGTACGGTGTAGATAAAATTCAATTTAAGTACTAGTAATTGCACCAGTAAAATTTCCACAAAACATTCATCAAATTGCTCCATCGCATCCACAGCTACTAAAAAGGGAAAAATGTCCAGCACTCCCCATATGATCATCCATACATGTTCTCTCTCCTGTTTTATCAGTTTTGAGGTACTCCACCCATCAGTGATGTCCTTAAATAGCTTTGAAGAATCAGCTGTAGAGCAACTTTGTGATCCTCAACATACATTTACATTTTGTTCTTTAATCCTAATGTATTGTAGTTGCTGTCAGGTCTCAAAGCCAGCTGCAAAGCATTCACAGTGTATAATCCTCCCAGAGCAGCACTTTTCTGTGAGTAATATGATGTCTTGTCATGGGTGAGTAAGCTGTGTGTTAGTCATATGCAATTATCTGTTCATTTAAGACAGCATGTGAATTTTAGTCACAATGTGTTAATTCACATGAGAATGATTAGAAAGTAAAAGTAGTTTTAATACCAGTAATTTTTACAAGGGACTCCCACCAATTAAAAAACACTATCATCATAATTAAATGATGGAAGATGGAAAAAGAAAGGTTTGATTTAAGATGAGGTATTGTATAGAAACATACTGGATTTTGTTTTTTACAGTGGTAGTGAAAGGAACCAGGAATCATGATGTGCCCAATGCAAATTTTTTTTTCATTTTATTTACAATGCAAAATAACCAGTGAACCTACACATGTATACACTGAACAGTCATAACAATAACACTATTAACAGGTAAAGTGATCTTGTGGAATGTAGCCAGTAGTGAGTACTTACCAAAAGTGGTCCAAGTAAGGACAACTGGAGAATTGGCGACAGAGTCATTGGCACCTAAGGCTCACCAATGCATGTGGGGAGTGAAGGTTAGCCTGTCTGGTCCAGTTCCACAGAATAACTAATGTGGTTTAAAATGCTGACTCAGATAGAAAGGGGTCAGTGGACCACATACAGGGATGTTTTAGTGGCATGAGGGGGACCTACTATTTGCCTTGAACACACTTTTAAAAATACAGTTTAAACAAAACTCTCTTACAACTACTGTAAAACAGTGTCTAAGGCATCAAGCAGTGTATTCATAAGCATTTTGTTTTTATCTTGCTTTTAGACAGCATGCTTTCAATTTGGAAGCATTAAACATTTGATGTCTGGTCTCTATCACCAACACTCTGCATCACTTTGCAAAGTCTGCATACTAATTTTCTTTAGCATAAAATGTAATGACCACCATGGAATCTACCTGTTCATAAGGACAACCTGAACTTTCCCATCCATGATCACAAGAGTGGAATGTCTGAATGCAGGGGTCATTAATTTTCCAGCACTTTGTCCTGCTTGACAAATCTGTGTGGCTGGGTAAATATTTGTGGCACTTGTACCAGCAGCATAGCCCCTGTTCTGAGTGACCAGCTTGGCCCAGCCTGCACCCTTGTTACAACAGGATGAGTCCTTTCAATTGCACTGGTCCATGCTAGACCCAGAGCACTCCGAACAAGAGCCCAATCAGCAAAGTGACCTGAGAGGCCAGAGCCAGCAGAGCAAGCAGAGCCAAAGTAATGACACCATGAACTCTGGTATATTTGCAGCCTTATAGGTGATATATGTATATGTAATACATATATATAAACATTTACACAATCACTGTCTACTTTAAGGGCTCCACTTCCCCTATAGGTCCACTATTACTGTTGACCATTTACAGACTGTAGCTCAATTTTAGCAGTTTATCAGTCCACTCTTTCCATTTATCACTGGTTGGTTCTGACACAGTTGACTATTCAATACACAGCACTAACACTTAGATGGTAGTATTTGTGGTGTTGGTACAAGTGTTACAAGGATAGTGGTGTTGCTTGGGTTTTATAAATGTGTCATTTGACACTGCTGGTTAGAGAGGGGTCCTTCACCTAAGCATTTCCCCCTCTGTGGTCAGAAACTACTAGGTATTTGTGTATAGTTGGTGACATAATATGATGTAAAGACATGATTTTGCAAAGTGCTTGCATGGTAATAGCTTCTGGCTGTGTGTTCTGTGTGGCGACTGTAGTTAATGCCCCAATCCCCCCACCCCCCATGCCTCCAGCCACCCTCAGTTTTTCTTCCTGTTCTACTGGCTTTTCACTGAGGCACTTTGAAAACCTATTACAGTCTAATCTACAGGCTCCAGAACAGTAATTATCCCCCATCTCAGTAGCAGCAGGGGAAATCCACTGCTATCTCATACAAATTTGCTTCCTTGCATGATGTGAAAAAGCAACACAGAGACTGCACCTTCAAGAGAGTATCAAAGGAGACTGAGCAAGAGGCCAGAACAGTCAGTGCTGGAAGACCATGGGAAAAGAAAAAAAGGAGAAAAAACAACAACAGTGTTGAATTGTAATCAGGACGTCAGCTCTTCCTGCTGAGAAAAACCCTGTCTATTAAATGGTCTGATTGACCAGGAGTCTGATTGTGTTAGCTAAGGACAGATTGAAAGAATTGAGGATTATACATATATATGTTTAACTTGTAATTAGGAAGGTTTAAGTCAACTTACAGTACATATATGAACATGTAATAATTTCCCTGTACTTACCACCATCCCAGAACTCAAAAAGTCTAATCAAGACAGCACCCCAATGTTCCAAACACAAGTCCATAAGACCCATTAATTAGACTCCTTTTGAGACAAAAAAAAGCTATTATATTGTGTTTAAAGAAATAACATATAAAAAAACATCAATATCACAATTAAAAAAACCTAACAATTCAGTAATCAAAGTTCAAAAGTTGTAATAATTTTAAACAAATTGGTGTTTTATAATGTTTGTAAAACTGGTATACTTCAGACTGACCGGTCAAATATGTTATTTTTAAAAAATGTCCGATCATCTATATTCAGATTTCTGAATATGCTAGATATCCATTGAAACTTAGGTTGCTTGGAAGTCATCTCCATGCTGAATGTTCAGATTCTATACATCATCTATGTTCAAGAAAAAACAAAAATCTCAAAAATGTTAACTTTACATGAAAAGACAAATATGTTCTTAATTCTAATTTAAGTTAATGGAAGAACAAGTGATTCTGGTTTCTATAGGTCTCTTCATCATGAAAGTGTCACACAATGTAAAAGCCATCTGATGTGTAGACCTAGAAAAATAAAAATTGAAAAAACAAAAATGGAGATATGTGGTTTTCTCTGGACAGGAAAGATATGTACTCTCTGGCACGTTCTCTCCTTTTCTTATGTTCTGTGTAGCAAGTATGGTAATTTTGTTTCAGACCAGAGGTGGGTAGTAACTACTTAGATTTACTCAACTACATGTACACTGTTCACAAGATTGCTTGTAATAGTAATATTTGTAATTTTGTTCAATAGCAAAACTAAAATGCTGCCACATTGGCAGGACAGTGGCAGTATTGATGGGCAAATTTTGTAGGTTAGTAAAATTAATTAGCACAGGGTGGATAGCTTTTGTGCTTCAGGGTGCCAGAACAAACAAGGGCAAGCAAAAGAAAAAACATTTTATCAGATTCTTAAACATCCTAAAAGGCAAAATAAATTGATTACTGCCATAAAATGTGACAGATGTGAACAAAACAATAAAAAGCTGAGTGACAATGAATTATTGTTTAGTGGCTACTTCATATCAGATAGCAAATACAGTGCTTCTTAATATTAATATCTTTATTTTATTATTATGCTTCATGCCAGTTTTCTGCCAGTTTTGCTAAGATCAAAGGTAATTGGGGCTAACTAAAATGTTGCTATTTTTAAAGAGTGATCTTTGGAACCAGAAATGGAACAAATATTGGTAACATTTATTATTTTCTTAGCGTTATTTGTTAAAATCTATATTATACTCTTCCTCAGATACTTCCTTAAAATCATCTACAGCTCAATCCATCTTTCTGAACATGTATACAACATTTCTTTTGTTCTCTTGCTGTGTTGCTTTGCTGTTGCTCATACCACTTTGAACCTTCAGAATTTCATTTTAGTCCAAAAGAACTATCAAACTAGAGCAATAGATGTTAACAAACTTTATGCGGATATTATTGTTGGATGTACTAAGGCGTTCTACTACAACACTACCATTGCAGTTTCATTTGAGGATGGGTTTTTACTACGTTATTCATTTTTGAATGCCGTCACCTGCCCCAGAGCAGCTTGTGTCTACCTGCAGCCCTGGGGTCAAAAGTGCACAGGGGGGAACCAGGACAGAAATCCATGTACGCCATGCTGTTACACAATAGGAACATACCTAGGGAAAGCAATTATTTGCACACCTCTTTATTCTCTGCCTTTCTGTTTTTTTCAGCTATATAAATGAAGTTCAACTGCGTCCCCACTCTGAACTTCAACAAATTAATAAAAGCCAGCAAATTCTCATGCAATCTCAATATATGTATTGATATACTATACTACAAAGAATACAATTCTACAAAAGAAATACTCTTTTAGGAAAAACAGTATATTGTTGCTGTCCAGAGAAAACCACTTATATCCATTTTCTTATTTTACATATTTTTCTGAATCAACACAGCAGCTGGCCTTTAAATTGTGTGAAATGTTCATGATGAACAGACCAATAGAAATGCTCCAAAATCGCTCTAAATCATTTTCCATTACCTTACATTAGAAGTATGGTATGTTCTTGTCTTATCCTTTAAAGTTTCCATTTTGGAGTTACTAGTGTTTTCTTGGACAACGATGATATATGTGTGTAATAGTTTTAAGCCCTCAACAAAGAACAACAAATGAACAACAAATCTGTAAGAAAAGGCCATGAAAAAGCTGGTGGAGTACCAATTGTGTCAGACATATACAGCTTTCAACAGTTTTCATTCACAGTCCAACTAGTATGGCGTAGAAAGGTTGAGAATTTCTGCTTTTCTGGACAGAAAGAACTCCAAATCTTTGTACACGATGCAGATGATTACTGCCATTTCAAGGTGAATGTTTTGACACCTTAGAGCACTTGACATTTGAAGGCAGAAACTAACCTGAAGAAAATTCGACAGAAGCTAAACAGTTTTCACCTAAAAGGATTCAGGTGACTAACATTTGTTTTCGGACTCTCCAGAGCAAGACAAGGCATTCGCAATATCCATGCACAGTTCACTGAGAATGAAAGCATAAACAACCAAGCATCTAACAACAATTGCAAGCTGTGGTGACTTACTGTGCACTTGAATATTCACCTTGTTGTTTCTGGTTTCTGCTATGAAAGGCCTGAAGTAGTTCTGTACAGTTCACCTGGTGGATAGGAAAACATGCAAACTTTAAACCTTTTTCCCAAGGGTTGACATCTACACATTGGAACGTGAGGAAAACTATTCATGTTTTCTCACCTGTCCAGATAATGTCTATAACCTTCTGTTGACCTGATCTTTTCCACTGTCAATTACATTATTCTGCCCATTCATAAACAAGCATGAAAGGGAAAAACTGCACTTAATGGAGCTAGACCAACAACAAACCCAGATCTCCCTCATTCAGCACACTTAATAGGTTTTGATTAAACTGTATGGTTTAAAGGTGATGTATAGTTCATGTGAAAAAGTGAATGAAATTTTTTTTTGAGGACTATGAAATCAGATCTTCATCAACTGCTTGACTGCTCCCCTTGCGCCTCCTCTTAGATTGACATGTTAAATTCAAGAGCCATCCCTGTAACATGCAGATAACTCCTATGAGCAGGAAAAAGTTTTGTATTGAATAACTAAAGCATGGCATCAATGCCTGCAGCATTTGTTCCCAAGACAGACACAGTGGGAGTTTTAGTGCATGTATGAAATAGAGCTGCTATTGTGACAAACATGACTAGGGTTTCCCTCACAATGTGGAAGACACAATCCCAGTAAACTGACCCAACTGGGGCAGTTTTGTAGGTTTTTATGGTTAACAGTTTGCACCCTGGGGGTTTGCAGACAAACTAGAAGAAAAAAAAAACATGTTTCTAAAAACATTAAAAACATCTAAAATGTTCACAGCAGCTCACTATTTATAACAATTTAAATGCAAATACAAAATGTCATGTCCTTTGGCTAAAGGTGAACTGTTGTGTGTAAAATAGCTCTCAAAAGAATTGTTGTAGTGTGGTTAGGTTACCTCCTCATTGTGATGATTCAAATTCTCCAGTTTAGCTTGTTTTTGGCCATACTTTGGTCAACTTATATAACTTATATATATAAATAGATAGATAGATAGATAGATAGATAGATAGATAGATAGATAGATAGATAGATAGATAGATAGATA
>JBBPDA010036257.1:0-14732 GCA_037974385.1 Arnoldichthys spilopterus | reverse complement strand
CTCTCTTTCTTTCTTTCTTTCTTTCTTTCTTTCTTTCTTTCTTTCTTTCTCTCTCAATCTATAACTCTCTCCATTTGTCTGTCACTGTTTTTCTTTTTCTTTCTCTTTTTGAATCTTGCTCACTCTTTTCCTGTCTCTCTCCATTTCTCTCTCTCTCACCTTTTTCTTTTTCTTTTTTTTCAAAATATAACTCTCTCACGGTTTGTCTCTCACTCTTTATTTTTTTAAATCTTGCTCACTTTTCGCATATCTCTCCCTGTTTTCTCGCTCTCTTTTTGTTTGTTTGTTTGTTTGTTTGTTTCTTAAATTATAAATTTCTCTCTTTCTGTCTCTCTCTTTCTATCACTCCCCCCTCTTGTTCCCCCTCTCTCTTTCTCTTCCTCTCCTTCTGTTTTTCACAGTAATTCTCACTTTCTTTCTATCACTCACTCTCTCTCTCTCTCTCTCTCTCTCCTGCTCTCCAAGTATGATTTTTGTCCTTACATTTTTTAGCCCCCCCCAAACACTCTCTGTTAATCAGAAGCCTGGGGGTCTTGGGAGCCTGGGCAAAAGATAAGAGGGGCTTGTCAAACACCTCTACAGCCTCTGCATGTCTGTCTCTCTTTTCTGCTCACACAGGCTACTGTTCACACACTCTCTCGCGCTGTCTCTCTTGGTTGGAGGGTCGTGCATGGGTTTCATCGTTTAAGAGCTGACTCGAGATAAACACATTGCCAGATGTCAGTATAATAATGTGAATAATGTCAAAATATCTTTGGCCGTCGGTGGGTGGCTGACTATCTTCAACCAAGTCACCCCTCTTCACACCCTTGGAAAATTTTGGATAGCACTTGTCTTGTTACAGTAGGCCAATTGTGTTTCAGCACCATGATTTGATTATGAGAGGAAGCCCACTGGTGTGTCATTCTCCACACCAGATGCTAGCCATAAAGTTTTAATGTAAGGAAGAATTTCAGAAAACTTATTAAGGAGCACACAGTTTGGCTGCTGAACCCCATTTAGAGCAGGCCTGTAAATCTGTAGCAGCAAATCAAAATACCAGTGAGCATCAAGATAAACAGAATACTCATAACCAGTTATATGTGGAGTTAAAACATTCTTTTAGAAGGCAAGGCAGGCCTCAGGGCAGGCAGTGCCTGCTCTAAGGCTAGGTTCAACTAAAAGCTGGTTAACACACAGACTGTATAAAGATATAATTTCATGAAAAAATAACAATACTTCTTGACTGTAGCCAGTGGAAATTAGGAAGAAGCAGATAATTCTGATCAGACTATTAACTACAACTATATTTATGCGAAAATAATGCAAAGTTGTTTCATGTTCACCATGATGCTGAGATACATGTTTTGCAAAACTGCATGTTTGGATCGCATCCATGTGGATAGCTTTGATATTTAAAGTGAAAGTTTGTCATTGTGAACACACTCAAGCTCCATAATGAAATGTTACCTTTGCATTTAACCCATCACATGCGCACACGTGGAACAGTGGGCAACTATTTACAGTACCTGGGTGAGGTTTGCTCAAGGGTACCTCAGTAGTGCCTGGACCAGGACTTGAAGCAACCTGCGATCTTCAGGTTCCAAGGGCAATGTACTAGCCACTAGGTCACCACTGCTGACATACAGTATACATACACCAATCAGACAAAAAATTTACACCACTGACAAGTGAAGTAAATAACATTGACTGTCTTGTTATTTCATTACACTGGCACCTGTCAGGGCAGTGGGGTATATTAGACAGCAAGTGAACAGTCCGTTTTTGGAGCTGATGTTGAAAAGATCCTGATGCTTAAAAAGTTATTACTGACTCTGACAGAAAGGGGTCAGAACACACAGTGCACCACAGTCAGAGCTGTTTTGGTAGCATGAGGGAGACCTACTCAATATTAGGTAGATGATGTTATTGTTATGGCTGATCGGTGTATGCCGATGACATGGCACCACCTGAACCAAAAAGTGAGCAAAATTGTAACATGCATTTAGCATTGTATTAAGCAAAGTGCAAAACACTTATCATCTGAAAGGTAAAATTAATGCAGCCTGAGGGTGCATCCAGATAATAAGTGTTTTGGTCTTTGCTTGCATTAGCAAATGTGCAGTGTAGATCAATGTGCATCTGAAGATCACTCATCTGGCAAAACATGGTTCTCAAGCATGTATCTTGAACACAATATGAAATGGGTAGTTTTTAAATGTAAGCACAACTATAAGCAAAAAGAGTGGTCCATGTTTTAGGTTCCACTATATTTTGATTGGAAATTTAGGAAAAAACTTCTCCACATTTGTGGTTGAGTGATTAAAAGACACATATGTTACCATATAATTATTAGTGATTGAATGGTTAAAAAACTGGATTTAAAAAGCTGTTTGGTCAGGGTGATGGGAATGCAAAGACATTTGTCGCAAGACATTTGGACAATCATATGTTGTTATTGATTTCAGTGGGTTGCTGTAATTAAAACTAAACTTTGAGAGTAAGAGTTTTTTTTGTTTACAAACGACATGAAACTCCTTTGAGCACACTAAACCAAAAACCCCAGTGTATAACAAAATGCACATTAACTGCTAATGATAGATTTGGAGATCACTGACCATTCAGCAACCGGAGCCCCTTTGGTGATGGACGTTCATGTCCAAGCAGTTCAAGGAATGAGCATGTAATAGCAGTGACCTTTGACCTTCTAGAGCAGTGTTTTTTAACCTTTAATGTAAGGACAAATTCATACTTGGAATTAATACATTGTGTATAAATGGCTAAAGAACATTTTAAAATATGTTTTGCTGTTTCCTATGTTGCGTGATTATACAGTAAAACTACAATAATAATTGTGGCTGTTTATATTTTAAACGACTGGGTCTGTTAAATCTTTCCATAGAAGGTGTTGTGGTCAGTTGTCTGAGCTACAAGCTGCAAAAGCTTGGTAACCGGGTTTTATAGTGATCATGGAGTTGTGTTTCTTTTAGGTGGTTGCTAATGCTGAAAGAAAAGTTAAGATGATGATGATGATGGTGGTGATGATAAGGATGATGATGATAATAATAATGACAAAGAAGACCAGTGTTAAATTATTACCCTCAGCGTGTGCTGCAGGCTGAGGGTGTTGATTAGATATAGGTGGTTTTACTGAGTATATGTATATTTATATAGATTTAAATGACTGAAGGAATAATACATATTGATGACCTGCTATTGGCATGCTGTTTGACATGATAACTGTTCTAGCTATGAATTCAGTTTTAGGCAAAAATTTTCAGCAAGCAAATAAGATCCTAAACAGTTGCTAGCTATACATATGACAATATAGCCCCAAACTAAACAAACAAAACAACAGCCTTTGTGTAATTTTTGAGGTTCTATGAGGGGCAGCATGCAGTAAACAGTCAGTACTGGTTGAGTATGCACCACTGATTCAGAATGGTTTATAGGTGATTCATTATACAGTATACACTGTTTCAGTAAACAGTACTGGTCCAGTATACAGCGGTTCAGTATGCAATATATAGTGGTTCAGTAGGCAATATACAGTGGTTTAGTATGCAGTTTACAGTGGTTCAGTATAAAGTATACAGTACTAATTCAGGGTACAGAAAACAGTACTGGTTTAAGATACAATATACTGTGGCTAAGAATGCAGTATACACTCGTTTAATATAAAGTGGTTCAGTGTACAATATACAATGGTTCAGTGTACTGTCAGAGGAGCTTTGGCTCCCTCTGGTGGCCATGAGCGATATGCATCACCCGAATACTAACCGGCCCGACCACGCCCCTTCCAGCTGATACTCGTTTAGGGGACATCAGGACAGGCATGTTTGACCACGTTTTTGTCTTTGTCTCTGATGCTCTTGGTTGCCGTGTTTTTTGACCCCTGCTTTGAAGACCTGGAATTTAATAATAAACTTTCTATCGTTACCAGCGCTTGTGTCCAAAACTCATTTGAGGATTTCACAATCCTAACAGAAAACGCAGCTGGAAACACCGGGGGAAATTCTCAGAACGTTTCGGAGATTGTGAGAGCAGTCATGGAGCAAGGCCGCCTTTTGGGTGAACACCATCACGAGTTAAACCAGATTCGCTCAAGCATGGTGGAACTCACTACCGCCATCAGACAGCTTTCGCTTTCTTCTTCGACCCCACACACCGGAGGGATTACTTCTGCAAACAACGCGCCCATTGTTCCTCTCCAAGCTAGCCCGCTGCACACACCAACTTACCGAAACGAGGTAAGACTTGCCAAGCCTGATAAATTCAATGGGGACCCAAATAAATGTTATAGCTTTTTATTTCAATGTAGTCAATACATCGCTCAGTTTCCCGAGGAGACGGAGAGGCAGAAAGTAGCGATATTAATATCATTATTGATGGGAGAAGCTTTGGAATGGGCTACGGCTACATGGTCCGAGGAGCAAGCAAATCAGATCACTTACGCTGACCTCGTGAGACAAATTAAAGTAGTTTTAGATCACCCTCATGAGGGAAAAGAGGCTGCCGAACACATTATGAATTTCGAACGCTAGCAACTATGAGCAAATTTAACGAGTGTGTGTTACGCACCATTTTTCGAGAGGGATTGAAAGAGGAGGTAAAAACAGAGTTAGCATGTTGGGATGAAGAGAGATCACTGGACTCTTTAATTGAAATGGCGATAAAATTGGACCAGCTAATAAGGGAAAGAAGAGGATCACGAAATCAAGCTTTTTTTTCATCCCATGTCTGGCCAAGAGGAAGAGCCCAGCAGCTAGGAGCTACAGCATTAACACCAGAGGAAAAAGACAGACGAAGGAGGAGAGGATTATGTTTTTATTGTGGTGAAAGGGGACATTTGGTTGCAGACTTTGAGTTCAAAGTCACTAGGAACCAGGAGAAGAAACCCAGGTCCGAGGTGAGAGATTAAATAAGTCCTGTTTTTGTTAAACCTGTAATCGTGCCAATTCAATTCATTAACCACCTGTCTTCGCAGCACTCGTAGATTCAGGGGCAGCAGGGAATTTTATAGATGAGAGGATGGCACAAGAGTTGGGGCTGGACTGTGAGAAGCTGGAGTCACCCTTGTCTGTTTTGGCCCTCGACGGCAAGCCCATAGGAGCGGGTAAGGTGACTCACAGCACCAAACCCATTCTCATCACGATTGGAGTCATGCACAGGGAGGAGATACATTTTTTTTGTTATTACGTCTGCCTCCCACAAGATTGTATTAGGACTTCCGTGGCTCAGAAAACATGACCCTGTTATTTCATGGTCAGGGTCTGAAATCGTGCCCTGGTCAGAACACTGCAGAAAGCACTGTTTAATCCTCCCATGTGCAGCTACTAGTATCGAAAGCCCAGAACCAGTGGCACCAGTGCACATACCTCCAGAATATGAGGATTTGAAGGTGTTCAGCAAACGGAAAGCCAACAAACTGCCTCCCAATCGTGAAACTGACTGTGTGATTGATTTAATTCCAGGTTGCTCACCCCCACGCAGCCGCACCTACCCTTTGTCAAGGACAGAGACCAAGGCCATGGATCAGTACATTAAAGAGGCCATGTATTGACTATAGGGGACTTAACACAGTTATCAAGCCATTCACGTATCCACTACCATTAGTGCCGTCCGCATTGGAACAGATACGCGGTGCAAAGATTTTTACCAAGTTAGACTTACAAAGTGCTTACAACCTTCTGAGAATTAAGCCAGGGAAGGAGTGAAAGAAGGCTTTTTCCACAATGAGTGGACATTACGAATATTTGGTGGTTCCATACGGATTGTCATTGGCCCCTTCGGTTTTTCAATCCTTCATGAACGAGGTGTTGTGTGACATGCTTGGTCAATTTGTGATATCATACATTGATGATATTCTGATTTTCTCCCCTGATAGAAGCAGTCATGTGCTGCATGTTAGAGCAGTCCTCGAAAGGTTACTGGAGCATCAGCTGTTTGTCAAAGCTGAGAAATGTGAGTTCCACACAGAGGTAATAACTTTTTTGGGTTATGTAATCAGCAAGAACGGGGTCAAGATGGACCCTGAAAAAGTGGGGGCAGTTCAGAATTGGGAGGAGCCCATCAACGTGAAAGGTTTTCTAGGGTTTGCCAATTTTTATCGTCAATTTATCAGGAATTTCAGTTTGGTTGCAGCACCCCTGACCAGAATGCTGAAAAACCCCAGGAGCGGTCATCTGAGGTTGAAATGGGACCAAGAATCCAGAGAGGCTTTTAGTGAACTGAAGAGACGATTCACCACAGCACCAATTCTGAAACATCCAGATCCTGAAAGACAATTTGTCGTAGAAGTCGACGCATCCAATGTGGGAGTGAGAGCGATACTGTTGCAAAGACAAGGTGAACCTGAAAAACTTTATCCATGTGCTTACTTTTCACAAAAATTGTCTCCAGTGGAACAGAATTACGATGTGGGGAACAGAGAGCTGCTAGCCATCAAGATGGCCCTTGAAGAATGAAGACACTGGTTGGAGGGAGCGCAGGAACCGTTCGTGGTACTGACATAAATTCCTCAGATCTGCGAAACGATTGAATCCAAAACAAGCAAGGTGGGCATTATTCTTTACCCAATTTCAATTTCACATTTCATATAGACCAGGATCTAAGAATAGCAAGGCCGACGCACTATCAAGAAAAGAGGAGAGTAAGCAGGAGGAGCAAGAATCAAAACCTATCCTGCCGAAGGGCATATTTTTAGCTTCGATTCAGTGGGAAATTGAAGAGGAGATCGAAAGAGAGACGAGAATGGAACAAGTACCGACAGGGTGTCCCGAAGGTAAAACATACGTGCCAAGTTCTTTGAGAGACAAGTTAATTAAATGGGTTCATTCTAGCAAGGCCACAGTACATCCGGGACTCACCAGAACACGGGATCTGGTAGCAGAAAGATTCTGGTGGCCAGGACTTAGAGAGGAGGTGGAACAATATGTCTTAATAAGTCTTGCTCCACCTGTGCCATTACGAAGTCTCCACGTCAACTTCCAGCTGGTAAACTAAAACCGTTGCAGGTAGCAAATAGACCTTGGTCACACATTGCAATTGATTTTATCACAGACCTACCCGTATTAGAGGGTAACACTTGTATCCTGGTAATGGTGGATAGATTTTCGAACTCAAGCAGGTTCATACCACTAGCAAAACTTCCTACCGCATTTCAGTTGGTGGAATTAGTATTCAATCATGTATTTCGATATTTTGGTTTACCGGAGGATATTGTGTCAGACAGGGGTCCCCAATTTACCTCGCAAGTATGGAGAACGTTCATGGATAAACTAGGAGTGAATGTAAGCCTAACCTCAGTATATCATCCACAATCTAACGGGCAGGTCGAACAAGTAAACCAGGACTTGGGTAGATTTCTCCGAAGCTATTGTCATAATCAACAATCCCAATGGGCCAGTTTCCTACCCTGGGCTGAATATGCCCAGAACTCGCTCAGGAACTCATCAACACAACTCACTCCTTTTCAATGTGTTTTGGGGTACCAGCCTGCCCTGTTCCCATGGAATTCCCGAGTGACCAAAGTTCCAGCTGTAAATGAGTGGTTTCGGAATGTAGAACGGGTATGGGAAACCACTCATAACAACATTTCAGAAGCTATACAGAAACAAAAGAAACAGGCAGACAGACATCAGAGGGAGGCACCTATTTTTCAACCTGGGGACAGGGTATGGTTGTCAACAAGGGATTTAAGATTAAAACAAGCATGCAAGAAGCTCAATCCTAGATACATTGGACCATTTAAGATCATTGAAAGAGTGAATGATGTATCTTTTAAATTGTTATTGCCAGCAACTTACCGTATCTCTCCTGTCTTTCATGTGTCCTTGCTGAGGCCTGTCCTGAGGGGTTCCCTGGCCAGTGATGTACCCGCAGACACTCCTCCGCCAGCTCTGGACATCAAGGGTACCCCTGCTTATTCGGTCCAGTCCATATTGGATAGCCAGAGACGGAGGAGTGGCCTAGAGTATCTGATCGACTGGGAGGGGTACGGGCCGGAGGAGAGATGCTGGGTCCCGGCAGCTGACATTTTGGACCCCGAACTGATGGCCGAATTTCACAGGAGAAGGCCGGAACGCCCAGGGCCAGGGCCTAGGGGCCGGCCTTCGGTCGCCTCTAGAGGTAAGCGTCAGAGGGGGAGTACTGTCAGAGGAGCTTTGGCTCCCTCTGGTGGCCATGAGCGATCCGCATCAACCGAATACTAACCGGCCTGACCACGCGCCTTCCAGCTGATACTCGTTTAGGGGACATCAAGACAGGCATTTTAGGGACGGCTGGAACAGACACTCATTGCGAGGTTTCATATTGATTTATCTGCGACTCTGAGCATTCTTGCATTCTTGTTTGACTTTTTGGATTTTGACTTTCTTTAGACTTTGGATTTTGAGATTTGGATTTGCCCTGTTTACTCCTGATTGCCGGTTTTCCGACTTTTGAAAGTTTTTTTGACTGTGATTTTGGATATTCCGTGTGAAACCTGTTTACCGTGTTTTTGAACCCTGGCCCGAACCTCGACCATGTTTTTGTCTTTGTCTTTGATGCTCTTGGTTGCCGTGTTTTTTGACCCCTGCTTTGAAGACCTGGAATTTAATAATAAACTTTCTATCGTTACCAGAGCTTGTGTCCAAAACTCATTTGAGGATTTCACAATCCTAACATGTACAGTATGCAGTGGTTCAATATACAGTATATAGTGGGTCATGATACAGTGACTCAGTATACAGTATGCAGTGGTTCAGTATACAGTATGCAATGGTTCAGAATACAGTATGCAATTGTTCAGGATACAGTATACACTGCTGCAATATACAGTATACAGTGGTTTAGTATACAATATACAGTGGCTCAGTATACAGTATAAACTGGTTCAGTATGCAGCAAACTGCACTGAATGCTATTTTAAAAAGTTTTTGCTTCTTTGTTTCACTCTGAAACTTGCAACTAAAGATTAATTTGTCAAGACTTCTTAGTATCTCCAGCCTTGTATTTTACAGCAGAACCCATGTCTGCGTGTATAAGTTATTATTAGCCTGCTGTGATGGTGTGAACAGGGCTGTGATGGGTGCCAGTGCAATGTTCTCTTGTTAGCAGCTGTAGCTTGCTATCTCACAAAGTGGCAAACACACAGAGTGCCAAAGAGAAACTGTGTGAGAACATGTGCATCATCTCTCACTCTCACTCACACGCACACATTCTAAAGTACATAATGTATTGGCATCTATGTTGTACTATACAGGGTACTGATAGAAACTCGTTTGATAGAATTTGTCTTTACTATCTGCAGGTTGACCAACATTTTGTGTTGTCTTTACCCCCTACAAAATACCACATATGTAGGGGACCCCTAGTTGCCATGATGTATTTTGCACATTCCATGCACTTTTTAGCTTGTGGCGTTCTGCTGCCAAAAAGTCATAAATTAAATAAAATTGACACTGAACAATGGCATTATTAGCTCTTATGTTAGTTTTCTATGCTTCAAAACACAGTTCATAATGCCCTAAACTGCTTGTCAGTGCTTAAAAGGCCCATATTCTACCCCCATTTTTCAGCCTGTCTTTATTCCTTAGAATTAAACAGGCTGTTGTTGTTACTGTGGTTTAAATCCTGGATTCTGTCATGATTGGCTGCCCTGCAGTGTAGTATGTTTAAAAAGCAGTCCAAGCAAAAATGTACTTGTGACATCTGGCGTCTCATGTGTCACTATCAATGTTCTGTTTTGGTTTTTCCATGTGCTCTATGTCTTTGTTAGCCACACCTTGTCTCCGCTCTCGTCAGCTGTCCCTCATTTCCCATCTCCTCCCTGTGTCAGATGTTCCACTTCCACATAGTCTCTTAGTGTTTGCCTTGTCCTTGTTGGTTATTTGTTGTATGTTTTTCACTCTGGTCTTGTTGTGTGTTCCCTAGCACTGTCGTTATTACCCCATTGTCTTGTTTGTTTCATAGTCTTTGTTTCTTAGTTCTACTCTCTTTAATTAAAACCATTAAAAAAACTGCAAGCCTGTGCCTACTTCCAAACACCCTACGTTCGTGACGAGACTAAAATCTTAAATTCTTACTGAAATTCTCAGGAATGTCAGAAAATGTCAGCAATAACAACACTCTGAATGACTTTAATGTAAAATGGTTAACTAAATTAGGCTAAATTGGCCTTCATTAATGTTTTTAAATATAATGTCATAACTATGATAATCTGTAAAAAGCCTGTTTTAGCAGTTAAGTTTCATTTTATATAGACTGTATGGACTGGAGGGTAAACAAAATGATGCAGGTCATTTAAAAAAGACTTTATGTATAATATTTTAAATCCCAGAACAGAGTGGCCTGTGTTGGTTAAGGTTAAGGACATAGAGACCAGTCTCCTGGATTTCTGCATCCCTCTTTCATTCGGATGCGCTCCCTAATCGTGGTTCTGCTGCACCATAAATCAAGTTCATAGCCATAAACTGGTGTAAAAGCCTTTGGATTATCTAACATGGAAGTGCTGTAATTTCGCCTATCTTGTTGTAGCTAATATAAAATTAGTGGTTTGTTAAAGAACAAGCAGCCACTGTGTCTCTGTGGTCTTGAGCTGACAAGATTACTGGAGGGTGGAGCAGTGGCCTCTTCTAAAATGTGCTTCCTCTAACACTGCAAGCCATTTACACACCGATGCAATACACTAGATAAATCCTAACCTGTTGGTTCGAGCTGACTGCAAGTGGGGTAGAATTAGAAGGGTTTATTATGTCCTATTAATCAGAACAAGCAACAACCACTCCAGCCAAGACATTACTGAATGAAGACATCTGAATGAAGTTAATTTGTAATTTAGTCACAATTAAAAAGAGCCGCACACATATAATTGGTTGAAAGGGATATGTTTACTGCTAATAATTACTGTTATTCAAAAATAACTGTAACAGTGTAGACTGAAATGCTATAATCCAGCAGTTTTCAGATATTTTTGGTCAAAAGCCTCTTTTGTGCAGGTGAAGGTGGAACCTGTCTTATTTAAGCCATATTTAGGGTCTGGTGTTCTCTTTGCTGTTAAAATGTGTGGTGTCAATATGCAAAGATCTAACAAACTCTTTATAGCCTTCAGAAAAGAAGGTTGTGCATGTCTATGAGTCTGGGAATTTTAAAAAGATCTTTAAATTATTTAAGATAAATCATTCCTTGGGAGGGAAATTTAGATGACTGACAAACAATACAAATTGTATCCAAATGACGTGTCGTGTCGTTGTCCTGCCTTAGCCCCGCCCCCCAAAGCTGAGTCGTGTACGTCCTCAGCTGTGGATCGTCATGTGTTACTTTAAATGCCTCGTGTGTCACCCTTCCAGTGTTGGTCTTTTGTTATACGTACCCTGTCTTGTTCCTGTCTGTGTGTAGTGTCAATAAATCCGTTGAAGTGAAGTCCTGCCTGCAATTGCTGCCTAACGCAACCTCAAATCGTAACAGAAAGACCGAACTTACCATGGCAGCAGCAGCAGGCAGGCTGTGGATGGCTGGCTGTGCCATGGGGGTGAGTGCGCAGAGGGTCAGAGAATCCTGAGCCAATTGAAGAGGGTTTACCAATGACAAAAGGCTGGGGGGACTGATCTTTTTGGTGCCACCCTAACCAGCAATGTGGAGCAACCCCTCCCGGAGGAGGAAATTCCTGGGGGGGAAGAGAGGGGCTTTGGGTCAGCTCAAGGGAGCGACCCAGAGTGTGGCCCCTCTTCCAAGGAGCACTTGGCATTGGGGCTGGCTTGGATGAGCACATCTCCCCTCTGAGGCCATTGGCGGGTCTTCCGCTGGGCCTAGGCACAGAAGGCGCACGAGGGGGCGTGGCGTGAGAGCAGCTGGCGGCGAGTTGTCCGGGACAGTCCTAATTGTCAAGTGTCCAGCTCCGTGCGCCAGCGAGACTTGACCCAGAGCCAGCTCACCTCGGCAACTCGGTCCCACGGCGAGCCAGTCACCGTGCCTGGGGGGCTCTGCGGAGACCCCCTCTGAGACAGTGTCATAAAGGGCGCATGTAACGAGGGCGGTCTCCACCCAAACATGCGGGAGGGGCTCTGAGGGGTAGGTGCAGCATAGCTCTGCAGACGTCAGCAAGGCTGCAGCTCGTGGATCAAGCCTGCGGTTCTGAGCCACTGACGTTGCTGCTGCCACCCTCGGAGGCCCTCACCCACAAGCCGGATCACAGCTCCACCACCGTGCCACAGTCGGCGGCAAATGGAAGCTTCGCCGGCGAGCAGAGGCGGGTCGCTTTGAGGAGCCCACACAGGGCTGGAGCCGGGGAACCGAGTCGCTGAGGTCGATGCCGGAATCCCCTGCCCTCTCTGGGGCGATGGAGTTCACGCCGGAGAGAACAGCCATGTCCGGGTTGCCGTGGTCAATGCCGGGGAGAACAGCAGTCTCCGGGTCCAACGCCATGCTGGGGACTGCAGCCAGGCTGCTTCCGCTTTTCCTAGCCTGGGTCCTTATTTCAGTTATTATGGACACATCCCCTGTCTTGGACCTTGTTTTTGCCCCCAGCCGTGTTCCCCCTAGTCTATGTCATGTTGAACCATGTCCATGTTTCGTGTTTAGGTTCTTGTCCTGTTTTCATATCATGCTTAGGTTACCGTGTTTGTCGAGTTTAGCCCTCATTATTTTTAACTGCTTGATTAATTATTTAATACATTTTGTCTCTGTCCAGAAGATTGACCCACAGAGTAGTAGCATTGTAAAATAATAATTTAATTGACAGATTTAAAAAACTGAGTTTATACAATTGAGAACAGTGAGGAGTGTAATTGGTAAAATATCCAGAGTTTAGCCAGTTAATTGTGACCCTCTCAAGGAACTCTTCATTGTGAATAAAGGTCAGAGGTCATATTCAGATCTTGTTGGCCTTCTGCAGATCTGCAAATTAAAATATGAATCACAAGCATTATCATTTCTATAGTTTTGTAATAGAAGCCCTCCACAGTATCTGATTTTACATTGTTAGCTATGGGAAAAGACCTCCATCCCACCTTTTAGTTCTTCCTACATTTAGATTGAAAACATATGTGAGATACACACAGGCCCTTTCAGCTGCTATTCCATTAGTAGAATTTTATGTCCAGAACGGCCTGTTTTATTATCCTATGAGGGGATGTTTTTGTGCCTTTGGTCAGCTTGGTGGCCATTTTATTATGATTTTCTGCCAGGTCCCCCTGTGGGCACCTTTAAACGAGCAAAACGCTAGTTAACAGCTCCGAGCAAGAGCAGGCCCAGTCTATTGCAATCCTAGGACAAGCACCTAGAGATCATAGTGAGACATGCTTACATTTGAGTGAGTAATTACAGTTAAAGTTTAAAGTGGAATTTTAGAAATGTTTGCAGTTGTTCATAGCCACTGTTGCCGCTGAGCTTTTGCTCTTAGCTTTCATCACTCCGCACATCCCATGTGGAGATTTCTTTGGCACCTGAATTTGTTAAGAGTCATGCACAGTCAGCTGTTTGATTGAGGTGTCTGGCTGTTTATTTGGGCTCAGAAGTTCAGTGCTCTTCATGTTTCAGTGTGGTTCCCTTAATTGGCAGGCAACAGTTAGAATATTAAACAGTGTGCCAGTAGGAGGAAAACAAGTCATCAATCTATGTCATTTCACCAGTCATACATATCCATACTAACAGTAAAACCACCCGTATCAGATCAACATCCACAGAAACTGGAGACCACTGTCAGTAGAGTTGTTAAAAAAAGAGGTGAAATCACATTTTCTGTGTCTTGTTTGATATTTGCTATATTTTCCATTTTTAATGCACTTCTAAACCACTCATTTAGTTCACAGCCGCTTGGAAGAACCAAAACTCCATGGTCACTCTAGAAGGTCAAAGGCCTCTGCTATTATGTGACCTTTGCTTGATCTGTTTAGAGAGAAACAGCCATGACCAAAGATGTCCATTTGGCTGAATGGTCAATGATGTTCAAATCTAATGCTGACAGGTCAGGGCCAAAGCACAAAAAAGTCTCTGTAAAGGCTCCAGGTCAAAGGTTGGTGAGCTACCACATGCTTCCAGCTCTGTCATGTGTGAAACGCTGGGCTTCTGGTTTCGTGGGTTCAAAGGAGTTCCACTTGCCCGTCTACACTAATGTTCCCACAGACGATTAAGCGAGAACTTGGGTCGTGGGCTGGAGTAGAGTCAAGGAGATAGGATCATATATTGTCTCTGTTGTAAGACAACCCCCGGAACAATAATTTGACAGGAGAAGAAATAATTATCTAAACTTGATTGAGTTTCAAGTGAGGATAACATATTATTGGTTTGGCCCCTGTAGATGCTTGTAGACGCATAGCTCTAATTTAACTTACGTTCAGCAAAATATTGACTAAATTCACTTTATTTTTTTCACATGGTCATTAAACCTAAGCTTTACCTCAACCTAAAATGTAACCCTCCCTGCGGTCTTAAACTAAACCTTAACCTCAACTGTCAAATGTCAAACTTTGTAGGAGACATTGCTATGGGACTTAATGTCTAAGTGTTAGTAAAATGACACCACATTGTTCCTTTACTTACTTTTGGGTGTAACTGTGTTTATTACATATAAGTAATACCATCATATTCATTAAACCCCTAAAACTCAAATAGGGCTTTTTTCTGCTCAATTTGACACACACACATACTCACTCACACACACACACACACACACACACACACACACACACACACACACACACACACACACACACACACATATGTGTTTATATATATATAAGAGGAAATGAGATATAATATGTACCAAACCTCTT
>JBBPDA010036246.1:0-14732 GCA_037974385.1 Arnoldichthys spilopterus | reverse complement strand
TCTCTCTCTCTCTCTCTCTCTCTCTCTCTCTCTCTCTCTCTCTCTCTCTCTCTCTCTCACACACACACACACACACAGACACACACACACACACAGAGACACACACATGGATGGATGGATGGACGGACGGATAGACAAATGGATGAATGGATGGATAGATAGATAGACAGACAGACAGATACACAGTCAGACAATCAGATAGATAGATACTTTATTAATCCTGAGTGAAATTTGGGTACCAAACATACAGACATAAAATACAAATAACTATTCAAATACTGTACTGTACAAACTGCACAAATACACTGCACCAATAACATTTTCAGGCTGTGAAATTTAGACACAGAACACAAGGAAAAGTAGAGTCTTACAGGTTATGCAGATGGGTGAGAATCATGGCTTTTGATGGATGGCTAGGCAGTATGTGTGTCTGTTAGCTGATGTGATAGAACTGGCCTTTAACTTTTCTCCTTCAAGTGTGTTGAGCTGTCCAATAACATTGCATAAGCAGCAGTTTGAAAAGATATGACAGTGCCCTCCCCACTGTTGATGTTATGTGACTGGGGGACTCCTAGATAGTGGGTGGAACTGAACTTGAGTAAATTGGGGCGAAAAGCAGGTGAGAAAAATTCTAAAAATGAATTCACCTTTAGAGAGATGTGTGATACATTTTATACCCCTGAACATGCACACACACAACTCACCTTCTCTCATCCTCAACTTGGATCCCTACTGACTGAAACTTTGACTGGTCCTCTGCTTCCTGATCTTCTGGACCGTCCACCTGTTTTGCACAACACACATTGCTCTATCATTAAGTGTACATTCTGTATAGACACAGATGCAGAGAAAAGGCTTTGGCTCCATCTGTCTAGTTTAACAGAGCCATTTGGATAATTTGACACTCCAAGGCAAAGATGAAGATGAACTGTTTGAGATAAAGGTTCAGTCTTTATTATGAGGTATAAGCTAGAAATGTCGGACAATGTGTCAATTTCTGACTTTAAAATGGCGTAAAATTCACATAAGTGCACACATTAAAAATGAAGCAAATTCATTATAAATTATTACATTGAATTAATAAATTGTAGACTAATAAAGAAAAGTAACTGTATTGTGGTATTAGTTTGTAGCCTAGCATATCCTACCTAAATTATACCACTGTATTATCTATTAAAACTATTTAGCTCAGATTAAAGGGCAAACAATCTAGATCGGGACATAAGTATTTGGCTGCTAAACAATAGTTTTTCCAAATATGGTTTAACTGAGGCAGTATGGAAACTGGGCTTACTGGACAATCTATGAAAATAGCAATTTTCAGTTTTTTCAAATGTACTAAAGCCTGATTCGGACTGGATCTGTAGGACAAAAAAGGTCCATATGAGACTAAAATATGCTGAGTTTGGGGAAAAACATGTTGTAATTTTTCTGTCTGAACAGGCCTTAAGATACAAACCTCCCAGGGTTCGCCACTGGAGGGCTACTAAGAAACTGTAAGTCCTAGTCCTTCATATCACTCCCTGTCACTTGTTTTGTTAAACAAAATCTGGCTCAGTCTGACGTGTCACTTTAGAATTCGGTAGAGTATGTGTTGCATAATCATCTTTTTGGTATGTTTTGATTTGCTAAAATTTTAGAAATTCCATTGTGTCTCTCTTCAGATAAAACCGAAGTGACCTTCAAACAAAAGAGCTTCCTTTCTTTACTGCGCTCTCCAGTTGTGTCTCTGTGAAAGCAGATTCTCTTAAGAAACAGTCAAATTATTTCTGGACATTTTAAAATTCATTTTTACCTTATGGAATCATGTTTGATGTATTTAAACTCTGCAAGCATTGTAGTACTACTCTTAAGTTTTGGTATTGTCAAGCTAGCTTGCCCATGGGTTTGGATCTGCCCTGCACATCTGGTAAACCTCAAAATTCTATCACATTTCCAAATTTTATGAGAACTGACATCACTCAAGGCCTTTTGGAATGCCTGCATTCATCACTGACTGCAAACACAAGCAGCAGTCTAACCAGCTGCTTTCTGTCAAGAATTCAAAAATAGCACTAAATATTCTCTGGCAGGGCTCTTAACAAAATAAGTAATACTACAATATATATGTAACAGTGTCTTGTACGTGTGTTGTTGTCACATGTCCCCTAGCCATGTGCGTCTGTTGTCTAGCCTGTGCTTCCGTGTGTCATGTTCTAGTGATTTAGCCACGCCCCCGTCAGCTGTGTCGTGTCTTCTCCGTCAGCTGTATGTGATTATGTTCACCTTTAAAAGCCTCATGTGTTCGTCCAGTGTTTGTAGATCAACTTTTATACGTGCTGTGTTTGTCGTGCCCTGCCTAATGTCCGTGTATAATAGCCCTGGTTATTTAGGTTACGTTGTTTAACATCAAGTCCGCCTGCATCTGCTGCCTGCCAACCTCCAAAATCGTTACAATATATTTTAAACTGATTATAATATATATCCCAAACACTATAATATATATTCTAAATCAAGCCTTAAGATTCGCAAATACCACTTTACTAAAAGTTCCTAAAATGAAGCAATAAAAGACTGTTTTCTGCTTTTGCTTTGTTCCTTGTTTTTAAATCTCATATTTATTTAAAATTACTCTATATATACACTATGTATATATACATACTATATAAATATACATTATATATACATTATATATATATATATATATATATATATATATATAAACACAATCAAAATCAATCAGAATCAGAAAACATTTTTGATGAAATTGCTCGAATGTTAATGATTAAATGTTTATGTTTGTTAAATGTTCTTGTGCACCAGATCTAACACAAAATTAACAAAACATTACAAATCCCACATCACTCTGTGCACCTCCTGTAGTGTACTGTAATCTACTGCAGTGGCCATGTGTCATTTGAACGTTTGAACATTGTCGAGGTTTACTGCCTAATTACTGCAACCCTTATGCAGACATTCCTACGAATTTCTCCTAGTCTCACCTGGATCCCGATGGACAGGCAGCGGCTCTTGCGCAGGGCATCCCTGTGTCCGTCCTCAAGCGCAGGCAATGGGACAGGCACTGGGACAGGCAGTGGGAGGGGCATGGGTAGGGGCATGGATAGGGGCATGGATAGGGGCATGGATAGGGGCATGGGTAGGGGCACAGAGGTGCTCATGCTGCTGCTGATGACGTGTTGGCTGGCTGGACCGTGGACCTGTGCGTTGGCTGCCTCGATGGCTGCGGTAAGAGCCTTCATGCTGTCGATGCTTTCGGTGGAGTTGCTGAGGCCCGAGTGCAGCGTGGGCTCCCCCCGGTGACCCGGGCCGTCCATGTAGGCGTCCTGCGCCGACTCGGTGCTGCTCTGGGCCGTAATGCTGATAAAAGGCTTGGTGGAGGTGCGTGGGGGCACAGGGGGTGGAGTTTTCTTATAAGTGGTGATACATGACGACACTGCAAAAAGCACACAAAAATGAGTTTAAATTGAGACAGTTTTAGACACAACTGAGCAACTCAATGCGTATTATTAGTAATTCGGCCTAAAATTATCGTTTAAAATTAGATTTTTTCCTGCTGTGTAATATTCTGTCGCAAGTCAATTTTCCTTCAAACAGTTTGCCCTCATGTATCTATTCTAAAGCACTCACCAGTGTGATATGTAGAGCTTTTAATGTGCAGTATTAATGTTTAACAGAGTATTTAGTATTGAACTCACTCATGTGCGATACTGTTAAACACAATGCAATTCAAATGAATGTTACTCCATACTCTATGGTAATAGTCATTGAAGTCACTTGTGCAGTACTGCTAAACACGATATGATGGACATGGATGTTAAACACTCCACACTAACACATACTAACACTACACTGTATGGTAATAGTCACTGATATAAGCAGCATTTACCTGTTGTTTAATGTTACTTTACTCTATTTACTGTAATTTTGTACAGTTGCTGACTGTCTAGTCCACAGAGGAGGCTTTCAAGCAATAACTTCATTGTAATCTGTACACTGTACTTTTTAGACAAGATGATAAAACTCTGGACCTTAAATCCTTTCTTCCACCCTCAAGATACATAATCTGTAAATCTTTTAGTCTGAATAACTAACACAGTCTCAAGTGATATGCTACATTTGTAAAATGGCACTAATAATTTAACAAATTTAATAGTTTAACAAATAATTAACATTTTGGCTAAAAATTACATTACACACATTTTTTGGCCACTTGTCTATGCTGTCGCCAAAAATCTAAACAAAGAAGTTTATTCCATGAACCAATTTTTTTTTAATTTGGTGGAGAATTCCACTGATGTGTATGAATGTGTGCAATCATATATAGGCATATTGAGTAACATGCTGGCTGTGTGGTGGGGATGAAGGGGGCAGTTCTACCAACCCAACTGTGCTCTCTTGGACTAGCTCTAGCACCTGTAATCCTTCAGTTGTAGGGTCAACATGACCACTTTGAAGCCCAGAGCTATTGTTTTTAGACCAGTCATTGTAAAACTGCTGTATTAAAAATACAGTCCATAATTTTTCAACTTTAGAATTTTGTTGGACAAAACCTTTCTGTTTTTTCTTTTTCACTTTTGAAGTGAAGTAAAAGTGAATATTTGTCATTGTGAACACACTCAAGCACCACAACAAAATGCAACCTCTGCATTTAAGGCATCACACGTGCACACGTGGAGCAGCAGGCAGCTATCAACAGCGCCCGGGGAGCAGTGTAGTGGGACAGTACCTTGCTCAAGGGTACCTCAGTAGTGCCCGGGCCGGGACTCGAACCTGAGACCTTCGGGTCTCAAAGGCAGTGTCCTAACCACTAGGCCACCACTGCCTAGTGTGAATATTTTCACATTTGTTTGGTCCATTTATCCTGAAAGTAAGTATAAGCTCTGTAGTCTTTTTACTCAACACGCTGTCATGTAAAGGCCATCTTAGTTATCCAAGACAGTGATCTAAAGTGAAATTAAACTCAGTACAATGCATCTTATGAGCAACTAGATCATTAGGGGTTCAAGAACAAAGTGAAATAATCTTAGTTTTAATTCTTAAGATTTCTCTTTTAATTTTTTTTTTTCATTTTCTTTGCTTTCAAAAATCAAGCAGACCAAACTACAAGTCCTATGGACATAAAACTAGGTCAGCAGGTAACAGTAACTGTTGCACAATTTGCACAAAAATACTGCACCATTTAAAATGCCAGCTGTCCCATGTTGAACTGACCAACACAAAAATGGTGAAAAAATTAATAATCTTAAATTTAAACCCAACAAAAAATGAAAGAAATTAGTAGTGATTCACATAGTTTTTAGCCATATCAGTTGCAGCTTCTTGACTCTGTTAGTGAACATGTGCTGTTTTGTGTTGAACATTGCCTTCAGCTCCACAGCCTTCACTACAAAGAGGGAGAAAAGCCCTATATCCTAGAATAAACATGAGATAATCCAGAAGCTGTACAAGAAGCCGCTAACACGTATTTATGTGTGTGTGTGTAAGTGTGTGTGTGTGTGTGTGTGTGTGTGTGTGTGTGTGTGTGTGTGTGAGAGAGAGAGAGAGAGAGAGAGAGAGAGAGAGAGAAAGAGCAGCTTGGGTAAGCGGTCTTGATTTTGTGGTGCAGTAACAGTAAACACCCACAAGAGGGCAAGCTACAGCAAGTTAGAACACAGAGAGGATTCTTTCTCTTGCCTTATTCCTTATTCTCTCTGTTCGTTCTCACACGACTAAATGCCACCATTCCTTCATGCGGCACTGAGCTGGAATTAGGTCACTACATGAATGAGCGGACAGAAAACTTGCAGACTCCCAACTGAAACGACAGGAACAGTACCTTAACATTCATCACTCCAACTTGCATGCTATCGATGAAGACACCCAGGTCTGTTCTTGAACAGTGCTCATAGAATTTGGAAAACTTAGCTTTTGCACTCACGTTTGGGTTTACAAGCAATGAAAACTGGCAGGAGCAAGGCAGCAACTGAAGAAGCGATCTCCAAACATGTCTTGACTGATCAAGTACATTTGGGGTTAATTTTCATAATGTAGCAACATATCTTTAACTTATTCTTAACAACCTATAGCTTTACCTACTGTGGCGAGATGCGTCGAGGCAAGTGTGTGATCATTTATGAAGTAGAGAACCCCCGAAAACTTCTAGGCCTTTGTAATTGCATTTAAACCCTGCAAGTATTGTAACGCTATTATTCAAGTTTTGGTTGAAAACAAGCTTTTGAAACGATCAAATGAAAATTGGCCAATCATGATTTTTTCCAGTTATTTTGAGGTAGATAAAATCAAGAGAGATCATGGGTTAGGCCTTTAGGAACTGGACTGAAGGCCTATGTGTTAGCTTAACAATGAACATAATTAGAAACTAGAGGCATCAACCAGTCACATTTCAGTGAGTAGGACCAATATTGAAAAAACATCACTCCATGTCTTAAAATCCTGAATACGAGATGTAGAATATGCACCTTTCAGTGAATTGTTAGAAAGGGTAAAAAAATCGCCTGAGGCTCTATGCCTACAACTTTTTTTTCCAAAAGAGTCACAGCAAAACTGCATCACACAAGATAAACAACGCTGTCAGAACAAAACCTTGTAACTTGTCATTTCTTCATAGTTTGGAATTAGCAGATTCTGTTAAATTTTGTCAAAATTTCATGAAAAAGAGAAACAGAGTCTCTCCAAAATTCTTCAGAACAAAATCTTATTCCATCAACTCACAGGGACAGTTTTGGAGATTTTGACATGTTAGTGTCTACAGGTTTCAGATAAAAGTAAAGTCTTTTACAGCTTGAAATGTTTGCAATTAATCTAGAACTTCCCTCTTATTGTGACCAAAGTTTGATATTTATGTACATTTACATTACATTTACATTTAATCATTTGGCTGACGCTTTTATCCAAAGCGACTTCCAGGACTGAGGAAACAATCAAGCATTCGCGTTGCATAGATCAATAATGTTTATGTGTCAAACAGAAGGACTTGCACTAACAGTCATGGTTCACAGCCGCTTTAGGCTTTAGGCCTGCAGTCTGCATGATGCTAATCAGTGAATCTAACTTCTATTGCTTGTTAGCTACGTTAGCCTCCAAGGTCCGGCACAAAACTACAGAAGCAAACTTCAGACACTGAACATATCTCGGCTCATCAGCCAACTAAGTTTGGGTAAGTTGCATCAAATTACACAATTGAAACTGTTCCTTCAAGCAACAAGGCTTAGGAAAGTGGCCAAAAGGCATGTGCTTGAGCATCCACTTGACTCAAGCTAAAGAGCATGTGACCCCCATCACACACACATATACACACACACACCCACACCCACACACACACACATACACACTTCAAGTGGAGCTGTTCGGCTGTCTTATGAGGTGAAGGCAGATAAGAGGGCCTCTCTGTGGTCCAGTTTAGCAGTGTGTGCGTGCAAGTGTGTGAGTGTGTGTGAGAGAGAGAAAGAGAGAGAGAGAGTGAGAGAGAGCAAGCAGTGTGTGGCTAACCGGCTCACCAGGCAGTTCAGTCCACATTCCATCTCAATGTGTTCCAGTGTGTGCTGCAGAGATAAGGCAAACACACTCTTCCTCTGCAAACACACACAGAATGTTCCCTAAGTCTCTCTCTCTCTTTCTGTTTCTATCTCTCTCTCTCTTTCTGTTTCTATCATGCAGTCTTCCTCTCTTTCTTTCTCTTGATCATTCCTCCGCTTTTTGTCCCTCGCTCTTTACGCTCTCTTTCTTGTTATTTTCTCTACACGTGCCCTTGTTCTTCACTCATTCCCTTCTTCCTCTGATACTCTCCCTCTCTCTTTCTTTCTCTCATCCCTCACTCTCTGTACAGCCTCTCTACTCCTGCTCCCTCTTTTTAATCATCCCTCTTCATGCTCTACCTGAGTGTGTGCTGATATCACTGACAGCAGCAGCTGTGCCACTATAATCACACACAGTTTTAAATTTGTCCCCAGCCGGTTTGTTGTCGTTGATTGCGTCTTTATCTTTGCCATTTGCTGCCGTCTCAGAGAAACCGAAACGATACGCTAGTTTCTCCAGATTAGCTCTCGCCTCATGCTCACAGCTAACACCCACATAACCCAATAGAGACAAGGGCAGCAACACTCGGACAAGCTCCTTTGACTCGAGAGAGCATAAGAAAGGTCACGCTGATAAGACCCAAAAAGCTCAATAGGGCTCAGAGTGAGCTGCACTGCACTTTCATGAGAGTCTGAAGCTTATTTTAATGGCCTCTTACACAAATGGATGTTTTGTCCTGTAGAGGCTTTCTGCAGGCCCCCTAGTGGCCATTCTATGGGTTGAATAGGTTTCAACAATTGAATCAAACAACCTTTTGCCATAAATCTGTTATCAGATCAACTTGGACACTACTAGACCTGTGTGTGAATTCTTGTGACTGTGCTGAGCTGCGAGCGAGGGGTGAAAAGACAAACAAATGTCGTACGCCTCTCCACAAAGACGAGCCAAGATAAAAGAAGAAAAAATGAATAAAGCATTTTAAAAATACAAACGTTGATTTGCAAAGATGAAAATCCAGCTAAACTTCCTGTTCTACAAATCAATCATGAAGACAACAGTTTTTCTGAAAAAAAGAAGAAAATTAAACATCGAGGCAGCTATAAAACAGAAGAAAAACATGGGGGCATGTTTTATAAATGTAAAAACTCAAGTTAATGAATTTTAGAGCATTTGAGCTAAATTCAAGTTAATATTATATCTCCCTGAATTTCAGTAAGCAAGGAAAAAATTGCCCCTTTAAAAAAAAAAAAACACCAAAGCAAAAATCTGAAATAACTTTGAATAAAATTATTGAGTTCAAAAGTGATTTTGTCGGCCACAAAATGAAGGTACTGAGATTTGCCCAATTTGGAGTTAAGAGGCTGATGTGCCTTACAAGTAATGGAACTCCAACATTTATCGTGGTACCAACTGTATATGTAAATCATCCCATATTTGTCTCAAAGTAATCTAAGCTCAGACAGACTTGCTTACGCGGTTTCTGACCACAGTGCTGGAGTTCACTATGCTTGTGTGTGTTGCAGGGCTGTTCAGCTCTGGTCTTGGAAGGCCAGTGTCTAGCACAGATTGGTAGTTCCCCTCCTTAAACACACTCACTAAACCTGTTAGTTAACAGAGGAGTTGAACCAGGTGTGTTGAAGCAAAGAAATCATCAAACTGTACTGAACACTGGACTTCCAAGTACAGAGTCGGGCAGCCCTGGTGAGATGACACACATACACATACACTCTCTTATTCCCAATTTCAATTTTCATAAGCACCTTAGCACAGAAAAACTTCCTTTCTTTTATTAATGCTCCCTCTAGTGGTTGATCAACTGAATAGCAACAAGAGAGAGAGAGAGAGAGAAAGAACGGTGAAAAAGCCATGTTATGTCTTCACCAAATTGTCATCACATACTAGTAACGGAAATAAGTAAAGAATATTCGTCACAGCTCACAGGGAGCGCCCAAAATAGTGCTGCTCTGCTGCTAATGGCTATTTGTGGCATGTCTAAGGAACACCTACACAAACAAGTCTAATGCAGTTGGAAGTGACTCATCATTTGTTCGGAGAGGGGGAGACCAGCGAAAGAGTGATGACATTATTGCAGGCTGGGAACGAGTCTATTGTGCACTCTTCCATAAATGCATGTTAGTCTATTTTTCCCATAGCCAGAGAGAAGAAGGGAACCTCAATGAGATACATGTAGACGACAGCGATCAACATGTGCAATGTTCACAAAAAAAGAAAAATGAAGTGAGTATTTGTCATTGTAAACACAACAGTGCACCACAAAGAAATGTGACCTATGCGTTTAAACCATTCGCGTAGGAGCAGTGGGCAGTTGGTGTAGGCAGCAACTGGGGATGGTACCTTGCTCACAAGTACCTGTAGTGGTCTGGGATTTGAACCAATGACCTTCAGATCACACGGGCAACTCCCTAACCGCTACACTAACATCTGCCCAAACTCGGTCATGTGGTTCTCATAAATCTGGTGCCAGTTAATAGTAGTATTGTGCAATTTCAAAAATGTAAATAATTACAACTAATTCATATAAAACAAAAATGAAAAAAATATATAATTTTGCCAAAATTATAAATAGACCTGTAAATTATTCTAAAAATGACTAAAATGACAATAACCAAATGCAGCCTCGCATTTGACCCATCCGTGTAGGAGCAGTGGGCAGCTGACATGGGCGGTGCCCAGGGGATGGTACCTTGCTCACACGTGTCTTAGAGGTACCTTTACTGGTCTGGGATTTGAACCGGTGACCTTCCCAGAGGCAAATTCCTAACCATTACACTACAACTGCCCTATGAGTGTAGTCTAGTAGTGTTGTCTAGTAGGACAAATATATTGGTCAGGTTCTACTCTAAAGTAGACAAGGAAAGGTAGTTTTAGAGGGTTGAATATTGGCCAGAAATATTGCTCTTTACTAGGAATAGCCCACTGTTATCAAACTCTCAAACAATGGTTAGAATGTACTAACCCTGAAACATCCTAAAGAAATCCCCATGTTATGGAGATAACATCTTCAGTGCTATATCCATTGCCATTTCTTCTAAATTTTGGACTTATCAGGGTCATTGGTTGGTGTCTAAAGCTCTTTCATCAACTCTAATGCAAATTTAATGCTCTCTCTTTCTTCTTCCTCCCTCTCCCTCCACCATTCTTCTCAACTTCCTGCTTCATTCATCTGCCTTGGTTTCAAAGGAACCAACTTTAAAGCGTTAAAGGCGGTTAAGAACTGTCTTATTAGCTTCTGATCTGGTTCCTGTTTTTCTTTTTTTCTGCATTATTAGTGACTTTCATTTCTGTAATTTGCTTAATTTCCTTCTTACTTTCCCCGCTTCCCTTCCAAGCGTTCGCAAATCCCTCCTGTGTATAAGGATTCCTCGAACCGTAATGAAAATAACTGTTCACAGAAATTGTTTCAGTTATACAGAACAGGGCAGTATGTGTGTGCAACGCTACTGCTGAGGTGTGTGTGCATGGAAAACCTTGCTTCCCTGTCACTAAAAGTGAATCTATTGTGTCTAGCCAGTTCTGACCCTGAGCTCAGGACAAGGTGAACGATGCGCCTGTCCAGACGTAAACCTGACAAATCAATCTACTCCAAGCAGACTGTCTGCTGTGATGATGAAAGCTTCAATTTGCAACCTTAGAAAAGGGAAGAGAAAATTGGAAAATAGCCTAACTGACCTAATTGTCCTTATTCAGAAGGTGGCCATTTTGCATTTTTCTCTAAGATCCAGGTCATATAAATGAGTCAAATAAATCTCATCCTGTGGTAAAGAAAAATATACGGTGTGAGGTACTGTTTTTCTGTCTTATGATGTTAGCTCAATACACAACAGATTTGGCTTGTAGATTTGGCTTGCACATGCAAAATTTTGCCTATTTAATAGAAGTGGACTTTAAAGTCCAATACAAAGTATCCAATCAAATGTAGGAAAAACATATGTATGGCAAAATGTATTGGCTTTAGAACATTTTTGTTCATAAGCAGGTCCAGACAACATGGCCGTGTTTTTGTATAGAATAGATGCTTTCTATTTAAGCAGTAGAGTTTCAGGTTGTACTTCCTGATACATTGGCAGTGACTCTGTTAAGTGACACTAGTTTTCCAAAGTCCTCTTTATCACAGTAACATGACAGTTTCTTATGCAGTGCCTTAGGAAGGCTTGAAGGCTTGACTTACAGGGACTGAGGTTTTTCAGAATTTCCCTGAATAATTTCACAATATTATGTTCTGTAGATGATGAAAAATCTTTCTTAATCTTGTGTTTAGAAATGTTCTTTTTGAACTAACGGACAATTCTCTCATGAAGTTTGGCATAAATGGGTGAGCCACAATCTGTCTTTGCTTGCAGAGACTGAGACTTTGGTAGATGCTCCTTTTATACCCAGTCATGCCCAGTCTATTTCCAGCCACCTGCTTAATGATTCAAAAAGATATAACTTAAATATTCCATTGAATATGGGCAGTGGTGGCCTAGTGGTTAGGACATTGCACTTGGGACCTGAAAGTCCTGAAGGTCGCAGGTTCAAGTCCCAGCCTGGGCACCAGGGGAACCCTTGAGCAAGGTACTGTCCCACAACACTGCTCCACGTCTTGGAAGTCGCTTTGGATAAAAGCGTCAGCCAAATAAATACATGTAGGTGTGTTAAAAAAATTAAGACTGACTCTTATTTTGCTCCTTTTGAACTTTTTTTTTATTGGTTAAATAGTTCTTTTTCGTTATTAAATCACACATCGTTTTCATAGCATTTTATGAAAAATCCCAACTTTTCTGGAAATAGTTTGTACATCAGCAAGCACTATTTACTAAATGGTACAAGCCCAAAAGAATCTGAAATATGTAAAGCACTGAGGTCCATTTTTAAGTCCAGGTTTAATCTCATATTTTTCTGCCACATGGGAGCCCCAGTCAAAGTTAAACTGAGCAGCTGCCAGCTCAAAAAATGGGAAGAATAATCTGCACTTTGGATTTAAACTCTCACCATCCCACCATCTCCATCACCCTGCATATTTAGCCTCACTGTTTCACACAAGGAAGTTTAACTGTGACCTTTAATGTACTGCAGTGGCAGGTAACCTGACAGCTGTCTTAGCAAAGTGCAGGGGTCGCTAGAAAACCTGATCTTGTGCTGGTAAAGCAGGCAAAGCTGTAGGGCCACAGGTTAAGCTTAAGCAGAGGCTAAATGGGTAAACACAGCATGGTAATCTGCTTTAGCAGCTGGCTTAACTACACAAACCCATTACACAAGGCCACAATGGATCAGCCTACAGTAAACACTCAAAAAGCAGAGATGTCACGTAAGACAATGGCACGACAGGCATACTGTCCCTGCTGAATGAAAATGTAACCCTGTACCATTACAGTGTTCCCCATCTCTTATCCCAGAGGCCCACTACCCTGCACTTCCCTGCACTGCCCTGACCTGTTTGTGCCTTCCTTGCTGTAACACACCCACTTTAACTCAGAACTAGAGTGTGAAGGGAAATGGGCCTACAGGACAAGTGCTGGGAAACTGTTATAGCAGAAGGAAAAAAAAACATATTATTGGTTCATGTTAATCTTAAAAAAGCCTATTTAATTATTTAAACGTTCTCCATTTTGGGCTGAATTCAATTGTGACTGAATGTTCGCTAAATGCAGCTTAGGTTTAGCAAATCATTTTTCAAATACTATAGTATTATACTATTATACTAAAGTATAAAATGACTAATATTATTCTATTACTTATAACGTGTAATTAATTATTAGAGCGGTGGATAATTCTAAATGTGACAGAGAAAAATGGTGTGTGTATATGTACAAATGCAGATCTCTTCATGCATAAGAAAATGAGATAAGAACATTCATTTTGGGCACAGTGGATAATAAGATGCTGACACAGCTGATTAAAATCACTGAAAACACCAGCTGCCCTGTACATTCCATGATGAACTGACCCATAAAAATGGTTCAAAATGAATTGGAACAAAATCCTGACACATCAACAAACACTTTTAAGAGCTTTTTTCCTTCTCCAAGTTACCATTTCGCACATGCAATGTATTTATCGACAATAATAAAGTGTGTGTATATGTGTGTGTGTGCTTGAAAATGGATGTATATCCATGGAAGTGTGTACTGATGAGTGTACAATTCTGACTCATTAGCCCAGAGTAGCTAAGGCAGCCAAGATTACCACCAGCATGCTGATATTCACAGAGAGTGTTATGGGGAGACTGATAAGAGTGTGTGCCCATCTCATCTGCCCGACCTCGTCTTTGTGAAGCTCTTTCAGAAAGAGAGCGGCTGCTGACAGCTGAGAGCAGAGTTTGGATAGAATGAGAGGATTTTTGACAGTTTAGCTGGACGACTCTGAGCACTTTGTGCAGCCAGCCGTAGAATGTGGTACAACGAAGAACAAAACAAGTAGGAGGGTCTGGACAGCCTGCCTATCCGTCTTTGAACTTCAACTGACTGTTTCTCTTGTCTTCGTCTCTGCTCTGCTTCATTTGTCTTACTTCACTAAAAGAATAATAATAATAATAAGAAGAAGAAGAAGAAGAAGAAGAAGAAGAAGATGAAGACAAAGAAGAAGAAGAAGAAGTAGAAGATGATGATAAAAGAAAAAGAAGAAATGGAAGTAGAAAAAGAAGAAACTGAATAATAATAATAATAATAATAACAATAATAATAATAATAAAAAGAAAAAGAGGAAGATGATGAAGAAGAAGACAAAGAAGAAGAAGAAGAAGAAGACAAAGAAGAAGAAGAAGACAAAGAAGAAGAAGACGAAGAAGAAGAAGACGAAGAAGAAGAAGAAGAAGAAGAAGAAGAAGACAAAGAAGAAGAAGAACAAGAAGAAGAAGAAAAAGAAGACAAAGAAGAAGAAAACAAAGAAGAAGAAGAAGAAGAAAAAGAAGAAGACAAAGAAGAAGAAGAAGAAAAAGAAGAAGACAAAGAAGAAGAAGACAAAGAAGAAGAAGAAGAAGAAGAAGAAGACGAAGAAGACAAAAAAGAAGAAGACAAAGAAGACAAAAAAGAAGAAGACAAAGAAGAAGAAGAAGAAGAAGAAGAAGACAAAGAAGAAGAAGAAGAAGAAGAAGAAGAAGACAAAGAAGAAGAAGAAGAAGACGAAGACGAAGACGAAGACGAAGACGAAGAAGAAGAAGAAGAAGAAGAAGAAGAAGAAGAAGAAGAAGAAGAAGAAGAAGAAGAAGAAGAAGAAGA
>JBBPDA010036235.1:0-14732 GCA_037974385.1 Arnoldichthys spilopterus | reverse complement strand
TGAATGATAGATGAAAAACTTATCAGGACTGTTAAAAACAAGCAAAACACTTGACCACTGTGTTAAAAATCTAATCAGGCCATGAAGCTGAAACAAAACTTACAAATTATGTAGTAACATATTTAACAGTCAGTTTTGCCTGGAACTGCCAGCTGGATGCACTTGCTCACATGAACATCCAGATCCTGTCAGCAGCTTTAATACACAACTTTCACATGCAGAAGGTAGAAAAATGAAGCCATTAAAATATAAGAAAAAGGTGACATCCATAATCTGCTGATAGTGGGACATGATCTTTACAAAAGCCCATCATCAAAGCCTGATCACACTTCCATGCTTCATTGTGCTCAACTGCAGCAGTACATGAGCCTTATCTGGCCTGTGGAGTATCACAGGTTCACAGCATTCAGACTTTTTGGATACTTGGCAAGTGAATAAACAAATCTGAAGTGTTGCACTAAGTCACGAGAAGCTTCTTGACGGAGTAAAGCTTTTCCCCTAATCTCAGTCGTACCAAGCACAGCATTTCAGCTTTTAGCTCTATGAAAGATAGATCCACAGAACCTGCTGTTTGAAGGCTCTCGCGTGTCTCTTACATAAAAACAAACGCTCAACACACTAAAGAAATGTCCTGCATGCACGGCGCAGGTGCCGGACCTACCTCGCCATTGCGCCGCGACTGACCACAGCGAGATCCACGCGCAGAGAAGCAGCGGCTCCAGCCACGAGAGACACCTGCAACGAGGAGGCACACAGGAGGCTCGAGCTGTCGGCATGGTAAAGAAAAGCCATGCAAATGTCTAAAAAAGTGCACGCGTTACCTCTTTTCCATTTTGGTCTCGCCACCGGCTCCGTTCCTACAGCTGCCCGGAGCGTGCCGGCAGAGAGCAGCTGATGCGCGCGCGCCGAGACTGTGCGAGGAGGGAAGCAGTGAGGAGGGGAAGAGGCTTAGGCAGGCCTGAGTCCCTCCCCGGGTCCTAACGAGGGACAGATCGAGGCTAACTTGACCACCCACCCCCACACCTATCCCACGCCCCCCACGACCCTTCCCCGAGCAAGACGACACAGAGATCTTCGTCTGGACTTGATTTCACTAACAACTGGGCTGGCACTTTACGCACTCACATTGCATCAAAACATATGTTGGGTGACGCTTAGCTAACATTTTTACATTGGATGCAAGGACACTCAACATAGATAAGTTCTACAATAGGTTACACAGTATAAACTGTATACTAATTTTATACTATATTATAATATGCTATATATTTATACTAATATTCTTATATCTAATATTTTATAGTAAATATATAATAGATTTTACTATAATATATATATATATATTTTATACAATATATTACTTTTATACATTTATTAGCAAAGTGAAGGGTCTCAAGCAATAAGTAATAAATACAGCAGTAGAGTTGTGCTATAATTACATGACAAATGGGAGCTGTCCATCATAATGTAGCCCACAAACAGTAAACAAAAGGAAGTGAGCAGCATTTTAAAAAGAGAAGCAATCATGCATGGCATTCAAATTTTGTATTTATATATTAATATTTACATATTTCAGTACAGCAGGATCAATGTGGCAATCTTCAGATTATGAACCAGTAAACCTGTTAAATACATGAACTGTGTTGGCTTCAAGTAAATTGAAAAATAATTCAGTGAATTCAATCCAATCTGTTTAATCTGACCCAAGGAGAATCTCGTTCAAGTGAAAGATAAATAAAATGCCCTGAAATATTTTGGTGTTGCTCTATCAGCAGTAGAATATTATGATAAGAAAGTCTGTATTTGTCAAATCTGCTCTAAATGAATGAAAACATGGCATAACTGAATTAAATCACTGGTCTCTTTTTAGTGTATTCTAAAATCATTTGGAAATTTAACTTTTACTTTCACTCTTAGAATCAGAATCACTTCATTGGTCAAGCTAGAAATATGTTAAAATAGTAGAGCATATAAATACAAATAGTAAACTGATAGAACATGCAATGCACAGCTAACAGTACATTGCCACAAAGCGTATAACCTGAGGTGAGAGAAGTAACCTGCAACTTTTGTGAAATAAGCACTTAAGGAAAAGCATCTTTTTTAATTAAGAAAAAAAAATTGAGCAGTCTCAAAAAACATTTAAGTGCTGACTTTCCCATAAAACTGCAGAACATCTTAGTATAGTATCTGTTTCCAGTACCTGTCAGCACATGTACTATTGATTGTTATGTGTTAATTTGCTCTTTTTGATGAACCCTCATTCTAAAATAAAATTATCTCAAGAATGATAGCAACTGGAAAGACTTACAGATGTGGTCACTGACAGTAAGTAAAATATATACACACATGTTGACTACAATCTCATGGAGTAAAAAGGAAGATGAAGTTGTGGCATTTCATCTTACATTAAAATAACACCTGAAAAGAAAAAAAAAATAGCACCTAATAAACTTCAGCTTCTATGCTAGATGAAGTTACAGTTCAACAGGGAGCTCAATGCTTATATGCAGAGATAAGGATTAAACTGTCATTCGGTCAGTGAAGTATGAGGAAAACATGGCTATGTAGACACACTGCAGCATTTTCTTTCTGGTCTCACGTTTTGATGGATGTCCTCTTTTGTAATATGCTTCAAATCTTCATTTTCTCATTAATTTACACCTGAGAGATTTGTAGATTGCGCTGTTGGTTAATTACACGGCAACGTGGTTCTGTATGCTTGGAGCATGGAGTGGATGAAGTCTGTTGTATCCAATGAAGACAGAAAACCTCTCAAATCACCATTTTGAGGACTTGTCAGGCAGTCTGTCCCTCTCAGGTATGTCTGTAAAAATGGGCCTCAACCTCAGAGGAATGCATACCTCTTGATAAGATCCAAACCATGTAAGTGTGAGATTCGGCTCCAGCTATTTCAAATACTTACCTTCTAGGCAAACAGTTTCTCAGAGAGTGTGGGATTAAGTTGAGTGCAGGAAAAACAGATGGACCAGAGGCCCTCACAAGTATCTATTGAATGTTTAAATTTCCTTTTAAATCAAAGCAAGGTGCACCATATTTCACACTGGGTGAATGGTACTAGTTAACTGTTGCCCAATTACATTGAGCCAGCAGTGTGTACTGGACCAGGAAGAGTACAGTTTGCTCCTCATGTTTGACTTCCAAAGGATACACCCACAAAAGCACAAAAAGAAAAAATGTCCTATATGTGTTAATTTCTTCATTTATGCATGCACATAATTCCAAATAAGGCACCCAAGACAAGAGTTTTCTATCAGGCCTGAAATGTTTGTCTAGTACTCTGTTCAGGCAAGTAGAGCAACAACTGAAGGATGACATTCTTCAATAATAAATTGCAAAGAAGTTTTGGATTTTATCATCTGTGATACAAATATCAATAAAAGAGAAATCTGACAAATATCTGAACGGAAGGAACAAGGCTGAAAACCATTAATGGATGGCCATGGTATTTAGGGAACACACTGAAAACATATATGATTCTGATTTCTATGGAAATCACTGCATGGGCTCATGGTTTTCAAAACCATAATCTCTGAACATAATCCGTCCCTGCATCCCTAAATCCAATTTAAAATTCTACCATGCAAAGAAGAAATTACATATAAAGCTGGTTAAAACATTATGCCACCTTCTCTGGGTCTAAATTTAAGGTGAACTGCAGCAAAATTAAAAACTGTACTGTGGTTCAAACAAATCAAAGTTTCAAATTCTTTTTTGAAATTATGGATGGCACATCTTTAAGACTAAGAGGAGAGGGAAAATCCTCCGTTCTCTTTAATGCTGAAATATATGTACAGGTTTTGGGGCAATGTATGTCATTCAGATGATGTCTTTTTCAATGCCTTGCTTATTTCTGCAACACAATGCCAAATCTCATTCTGCACATATTACAAGAGCAATATGTGCTAAAGTGGCCAATCTGCAGACAAGACCTGTTGCCCATTGAAGCATTTGGCTTATTGAGCAATATCATACACAACAAATGACCCCAAAATATTAAGCAGCTGAAATCATGTGTCAAGCAAGAATGGGATGCTTTACTTTTCAAAGCTTTTGATATGTTGTCTTTTTTCTGTGTTTAATTAAATAAAGAGTAATGTAATTTGCCAATCATTGCATTGCTTTTATTAACACTTTACACACAATGTACCACATTTTTTGGAAACAAGATTGCAAATATAAACTTTTCCACTGCAAAATTAAGTGGCTGATTTATTTCATGTGCATCAAGCAGGCTTTGTTGATCTTGATGCTAAATTCTGACCTTAAAAAGTGTTTTAAGATAATAAAAGCAAGGAAAAATGCAGGCTTAAATCTGTTAAGAGTTGGAGGCATGCTATGAGAATCCAAAAGTGAAATTAGAACCCAGCCTGAGCCTGACATGTATTCCAGAAACCGACTGAACTCAGCACATCAGCTAATTATCAAGCACTTCATGAGCTGAATCAAGTGTGACAGGGGAAAGAATAGCTAACACCTGAAAAATTAAAAATCACTCCTCAAGAACAAATTCAGAAGTTTCAGTTTAAGTGCATTTATACTACTATAGTACAGTGTTAAGCTAAGTCATTCTAATTATTTTACATTACATCTGCACTCTTGAATGCACAAAGGTTCCTTAGTGGTTTTCAGCATAAATGTACAGTTCTAGCACAAACCTTTATAAAATTAGGGCTCTTTAAAGTTACAAAATTGCAAGCATTGTAGGTTAATTTAACAAACCAAACTAAAACTTCTATTCAGCCCACAGAGTACCTTTTGGTCTCTATTTTTGTGAATGCATTTTCTGATCAATCAAAAAGATGCTAAGTCTGTTGCTGCTCTCTACTTGCACAAATGGCACTTTGTGCCATTGCATTGGTCCACTGCACTCCAAGAACCCAAGTACAAAGACTGGAAAGCAGCCTGAAAACAGAACAAATAGGTTTTTGCAAAGCTGAGCTGTTGCTGCTGGAACCTGAGCAGTTCTAAATGTGAACAGTAGCCTCTGGCTGCTGTTGGAACACGTCTGCATCCCACGCCAGGCCTGCTCCCAGTACATTCCTTTGTCGAAGCAGTGAGTACATTTGGGACAAAGCAGTGAGAGGTTACAACTGGCCATCGCCAAATGCCTAGTGCCATTGTGAGCTGATTATGGAGATTAAAACATATTGGCAGGCAAACACTGGCCATGAGAATCTACTTTGCTGTCAACCCCCCTATTGAGGATAAAGGAGTCCCAAAAGCATGACTACAATTTGGACTTTAGCATGTAGAAGCTGAGTGACTTGTGAAAGCGAGCCAGTCATAGTAGGTTGGCAAAAACCTAAAAATAAATAAGCTGTTGACATAAGCCCATAGTGCTTTTTGCCAATTTGTTGCTTCATTTCAAAATATATTTTAGAGCAACGCTCAGCCCTGGTTCAGAAGATTAACCACCATGAAGAGTTTAGCTCTAACACACACCCAATCCAATCCAGATAATGGAGATCTATATGGGCATCTGAATATTTCAAGTTAGTGTCTTGGATCTAAACTCCACAGGGTGGTAGATCTCCAGGAACAGGACTGAGAACCCCTGTTTTAGAATACTAATGTTGGCAGAATTCTTTCCTCTTACATTTAGCAATCAACTGCTAATCATTGTTGCCCTGTTTAGAGTGGGGTTGATGGCTGAAGCTTGCGGTCATAAAATTTTTGAGCAAATTTATATTAAAAGAAACTTGTAGTACACAATTTGTTAGTTGACTTCAAAGATGACAGACCGAGGATGAGAGTTTAATGAGGTCTAAGGTAGCTGCCTCTGCTAATTTCTGGGTGCTTACCCCGTCATCAGGCAAGTACTTCAGATTGATTTAGGACAGGACTTCCAGCCTTTGCGCTTATTATCCAAGCTCTGTTTGAAATAACCTAAAACAACAGTTCTCAGACTTTCTTTGCAGCTGTCATGAAGTTTCTCTTCACACTCTTTTATATAAGGCTAATGCAGATTTAATAAACTATATGCATATATAATCGAAATCAGGTCCTCTGGCATCAGCCCCTGATATTGTTAAACTCTAGTCAGGACTATATCCTGTAGTTTCGTACACAGTACATAATGATAAATATCTCATACAGGACAATATACTGCACAACGATGAGTAGCAAGCAGAATACAGCATACACTGGTGGAGGATGCAGTATGCTACCGTGAACACAGATTTATTCAGAGATAATCTGTGATAATAATACATGACAATTGAAGAAACAATTTTGCTAAACTATTAGCTGTGATTGTCAGCTGAATGAAAAATCATGGTAGTGTAGCACTGAGAAGGTGAGTGAAATATGATTTTTAGTGCACCTTTGGTTAAAAGAAGTCAGAAAATAAATGATCAAATGTTATTGGGGCTCATATTGGACCAAGACAATCAAAGTAAATCAGATCATAGCTTTATGTGGAGATTTTCAGTTAACTCTTCAGGTCAGCACAAGGTCAGTTCTGTTTGGAACAATGAATTCCAGTCAAACTTTGTCACAAGTATGAGAAGAAAAATGCAACAAGTTTGAACAGTGAGGCTGAACATATCTGACATTTAATAAAAGCATGCCTTCTGAGAATCTTGGTTACTGACAAAACTTTCTCTTTTAAAAGGTTTGTGCTGGAGAATATTTTAGAAATCATTCAAAATCACCTAAGTGGTAAAAAATGTATTCATCCATAACTGTCAGAAGAGGTAATACTTAGGGGAGGGGCCAGTTCCACAAAGGGCCTTGTAATTGTATAGCAAATTATACACTTGACATTGATATATAGCTCACAGTGATGATGGAAGAGGTCTGACTCAACCGAGGCAGACACAATCAGGATGCTACAGAATTCAGAAGGATGGCTTATTTTAATGACTGATATTTCTTATATAGCACATCATCCTCTTTTGAAAAAGGTGCTGTCAAAACAGCTCTCCATCTATTCTGAAACCTTTTCATTCTGTTTCATTTCACCAAGGAATTTAATGAAGTGCTGATTCTTTCTGAACAGACTATTGCTGGCCTCTTTTTTGTGAGCAAGCAGGAACATTACTCAAATGCTAATTTTATAGTCTATGACAACACCAGATGTTTTTTGTCCACTCCACAATGAGGACCTGAGTGGATCAAGAATATCACTACTGATAGAGTCGCTGTACTGTGGGTGACATGGCATTTATAGCATGTGAATGGAATATAGTAGAGTTACACAGTCATAGAGCCCCATTTAGGCCAAGACAATACACTAAACTGTCTAAAAACACAGTTTGTCTCTTGAACCCCAAACAACTATATTTATTCTTCTAAGCTCAGGAATAGTGAATTGTCCTATGTAGAACTACGACCATTCTCATAACAACTCAAAGGGCAATATACTACATTGTTCTTGCATTTTATTTGTTTCCCTGAGGTCCACTTTTTTTCAACACTTGTGTGGTTTTACTTGCAACAGTTGCAATTTTTTAAATATTTTTAATCTGAAACATTCTTTATATCATCATCTTTTACCAAAAAAAAAATCCACTATATAGGAACTTTACAACTAACAGAGCATTCATTTGTCACTTCTGCTATAATTTTGAGACTAGCAATCCTGCGTGACCTAAAACTTGCATGACATCTAAAGTAAAAGGCCTAGCAGGTGTAGTAGTATAGGTATGATCAATGCTTTATGGAACCAGGTGGCTCAACGGCTAACAGTGTATGCATGGAAGAATCATTTTTTATCTGCGTATAGCACTGGGGCTCATGCCTGAGGCTGAGTCACTTACATAAATTTGGAAGCTGTTTTGGAGCAATAAGCAGTTTTGACCTCACCATAAGCTCAAGAAACACTGGGGTCATATGCGGTCAGATGGCATTGATAGCTTTTTCAGGCCATTCCTAAATGTGCTTACTGCCTAATTTCCTCAATCACCGAATGGGCATTTAAACTGACTAGCAAAACTGGGTTTTAAACAAGAACATACTAGACCCACAGCCCACAAGCACTAGACTAAGCAACATTCTTTATAAACTTTATTTGCTATTTGTTTATAGGTGCTGATTGCAGTGTATGGGCCATTAATCTTCGTTTCCTGTGGCCATTTTCACATTGTCGGAGTATTCATGCTGAAGACTTCCCATGAGAAAACAGACCGAAGGCCAGCATAATCCTTCAAAGCTCCACTGGTCAAAGGGCTGGCCTGTTAGTGCCAGACAAGCCAGGACAAAACTGACCCAAATCTTAAGAGTCTGAAGATCAACCAACTTCAGTTATTACTGTGTGGCATTTAATTAAAGTCACAGTTTTAAAAGGAAATTAATGAACAATTAGCTGAAATTACCAAGCCACCTACAAACAAGCAGCCTGAATAATGAACACCCTTCTATAATCTTTTGCCACTAACAGTTTGAAACAATGCTATGATAACAGCAATGCTCTGCACTTAAGCAAAAAGATACAGGGCAAATTAAACAGGGCCATGCATGACCACACGCAGGTCATGAGAAGATTTCAGCGGGTCTTTCCCAAAGGAAAGAGCACTATAAACCAGTATGATTTTATGTCTGTTGTCTTTGTAAGAGTTTTTGAATGGCCTCTGCAGGGTCTGCTTCCAGGTGTGCTATAGGCTACTTGTCCTGTTCCCACACGCAGAGTTTGGGTGCAGCACACCTTCTGCTGCCATCTTCCCCTGTTCTCCAGTTAGTTAGCCTGGGGGGCAAGCAGTTAGTGGTGTCCACATTACATGTCGCCATTACAGTTTGCTCTGCCTTTCAACTTGTAGTAGCTACCTAAAAGACACAAAAACACAATATCTAGCCAGTAGTTTCCACACAGACAAGAACTATGTAAAGAAGAACTAGATACAGAAATATTCTCGGCTCAGTAGACATGACTGGACTACACCCAAGTAGATAAAATCACATTTTTAATATTTTTGTACATTTTTCTACAACACCATTGTTGTGGGAGAATCACATTGTCACTGTCCTGTGTATATCCATTCTGTAATATGTGACAGTGGGTATGTGAAAGACTAAATCAACTGAGGCTAAAGGGAAACATTGCCCTTAAGTGTAATGTCCATTTATTACAAAACTAAATCATATTTGTGCATGTGCTTAGCTTGTATAGGATACAGGATAGTAATGTGTAAACCCACACACATTTTGAGGAAATAAGATGGGACAGTAGTCAGTTTTGTTTTCACAGCACAAAAAGAAGCTACCCTACTGAATCTTGCATCAGCTTGTTTGGTTGGTTTAACACAATGTATAGCTTGTCAAGTAATGTCAAATTATTTTTAGCCTTTTTACAGGAAATGAATGTTAGGAATGAAGGCATACAGATGAAAATGCATTAGTTAGGTTGTTACCATAGGTTTCTTCCCCCATCTTTTACAGAAATCATTGCCAATGATTAAAACTAGACAACTGGATGCATAGTATGTCAAGTAGGAGGGATGGGGAGAGGTATAGATTGGCTCAGATATCAGATATCAGATATTGCCTTCCAATTATTATTATAAATTAATTATTGTGCTGCATTCTGTTTTGCAACAATGCTCTCACTTTGTCTTGTGTTACTTCAGGATTCCCCTGGGGTTTTCAGATTTTTTTTTTTTTTGGGGGGGGTGGTTTGTGCTGACTGGGTCACTCTCGAAAATGCATGTGATTTCACTGGGCATTTCAGTTGTATTCTGATATGAACATTTAGGAACAACATTTAAGAACATGCATAATAATTTATTTCAATAAATGTGATATTTCGAAAATTAATAGGTAATTGTGTAAAATAATCGAGATCTCAATACTGACCAAATAATTATGATTATGATTTTTGCAATAATCGAGTAACCCTAGCAGGCATATATTATCTGTGATAAATGTGCTTTAATTTATAAATGTGGATATATTGCTACATATGAACACTGCAGTTGACACTTGAAAACATTCTATCTGACTACATATTATAACGTCCAAACAATCACAGCTTTTTTGTCATCTCTAAGCAATGTCTTCAACAATTGTACTCTGATATTTGCTAAATTGTAAACCTTAAATACATTATGTACACTGTAATGATAGTCAAATCTTCTTTACTTCTGATGTGGTCCAGAGAGGTAACCGTAACCCTAACCCAAATTGCCAAAGTTTCAGCCCACACACAAAAAAGCAAGTGAGGATGACTGGCACTTTGTCGCCACTTTGTGGTCACTTAAAGGACTGCAATTAAGGCATTCACATATAAAAACTCAGACTATAGTACTACACCAGGGGTCACATATGGTCCCATGCCAGTGCTTCCCAATGTTACACTTGGAATTCCAAAATTTAAAAAAAAAACAAAAAACTGTAGGATCAGTGTAGGGTTTCATTTAAGCAAGAACACAGCTGCTAAATTTTTGAGTTAGACCTATTAAATGAACCAGCAGAATAAGGGGTGCTCTTGTTTGAACAGAAACCTAGTGGAACACTGACCCTTTCAGGATAAGACACTCCTGATCTAAAATACCTGCAAATGAAACTCAATTGATGGCCCAAGTAGGACTTTGTAATGTAAATCTGTGACTAACCAGCAATATCTACGAAACCAATGCTGTCATCTAAGCTTGGGAGTGTTTTCCAACGCTGTCTCATTTTTCCTTGTTCAGGCCATATAAAACGATTCACAGGGAGAGGCTAGAAGAGTGTTCAGTTCATGTGGATGAAACTGAGCTGCGCCCCTCAGAGCCACTAAGCCTGAAATCTCAGGACTCATGTTTAGCCTCATGTTAGATTTAACTATGCAGTTTCCTGGCAAAGCAACCACATACAGATGGTGTCACAACAAGAAATAAGTATCCATGTAGGACAGAGGTTGACACAATTAACACAACAATTTAAAAAGTATTATTGCATGCAGAAGTTTGGGTACTGCTCAACTGCATTTTGTGAATACAAAATCCCTGAAATGTAATTTAGTTTGGTAGAATGTGAATAAATGTTATACAGTCATATTAATTCCTCACGTTTTGTACTCTGTGTAGGTACATTTTGACGGAGTTAAAATCAAGGGCACCATTAGAAATTCAGGGTCCCATATCAGTACTTAGCCCTTGGAAATAGTCCTAACGCCACCCCCTAAACCCCTGTTCCAGCGCATTTGCTTAACACTAACCTCATCTTTTGGAGGCTGTGTTTTAGCTACTTTGCTCTCATTGTGAGTGACCTATATGCAGTAGTAGGGGTGGGGGTGTGTATGTATGCATGTATTTATTTATTTAACCTCAATGGGAGCAAACCCCTGTTCCCACGCCACCAACCAGTACATATGCTATGTGATGGCAGGTTCATACGGGGCATGCTTTTTGGTCATTTTGCCAACATGAGTGATGGTATTAAGATGATTCAAATAAAACATTTGTGCCAGCTGATGATATATGCATTTATACTGAAAAAGGTCACTTGTATGATATATCCTGAGACATGTCAGATATGTTAGGAAGTATTAAATAACTCAGTTCACAGATGACATCACTATACAGTATAAGAACATTAGCAAAAACATGCTCTTCTTAAATCTGCTTAAGTCTGTACTACTTAGCTCACAACAGGTTGTGCTCTGCCTGCCCACACAATGCTTGAACCCCACTGTGAATATTCATTCATGACCAACTGCCAAGATGCATGTGTTTTTATATAAATCCTTCGCTTGCCTATTTTCTTTCAACGCCATTTAAATTTATGAGCTGTATAAATTTTTTTGGTCCCTGTGTAATTTACAGCAGTGGTGATATCAGCTTGACAGCCTGACCTCACAGTAGAACAGTAAGGGCAATAGGAATAGACTTGCCGTGTTGCATGTATGTGAAGATTGAAAGGGAGGAAAAAAATATGCAAAATGTATGGCTTTGTACCTATGGAAACTGGGGGTCATGCCAGGTTCACGTCATTTGGATGGAGTGACACATGAGCAAATTCTGTTCGTCATGGTGCAGTTGTCTTATAATGCGTTGACTCTTCAGGGTCTGACATGAATGAATTCAGAGCTAACTGACAAATAGACAGCCAAAGGAATGCTCATGCTAATGTATCACCACAGACAGAAAGATTCTTTCACTTGTCATTACAGGAATCCTTTACCCAGTGAAACAACCAAATAAAACACGGAATCAGCTTCTAAAACCAGAGCAGGTGATTAACAAACACCTACCTCTGACAGTAATCTAGTAATCTAGGCCTAACATAGTCAAACCCTCTTAGCTAAATAACCCCTTCCTCAATGCTGTAGACCTACACTAAACACAATGTCAAAAATAATTGTGCATTTTTAATTGAGAACACACAATCATCATAAGCACAATTTAAAAGTTCCAATGAGTAAATTTTTTGTTTGCAGACCTTTCAAAAATTCAAAATGGTCTACAAAAACTGAAAAAGACATTCACTGCTTTATTAAAAACCTACAGCTCCTTCAGATGATAACCAGAGGATCATGATGTGTTTCATATTCTTCGTTCATGCCCCTTCATGTTCATGATCAGTAAAGTATTTATTACCTGAGGCTATTCCCTGTGTTTTAGATCACAGAAGTCTGTTAACTAATTTCAGTCAATAAAACTGTTCTTATCCCTTCATTATGCCTTTTGTACACGTCTTGACCAGCAAATGTTCTATAAACAATATCATTTATGTCCCATAAACACTGAAGTGCAATAATTCATCAAAGGCTAATAAAAAAGAACCACTTGATTTAGAAAATCAAAATAGACATAAACAGAGATAATACTTGTAAAAAAAAGTGATAATAATAAAACATTTTGAATTATGTGATACTACAAAAAGTGCATGATAAAAGTAAGAACCATTAGGAACACCTACATCGTATATCCCTCCAGCGAGCAGGTATTATTTAGGTGGTGGATCATTCACAGCACAGCAGTGAAACTAAAATTAGTGCATTAGTGTATGAGCACATGCTGCTGTTATGACCCGGTCTAGGACAGGTTACAACATACAAAGAAGTAAGGCTCACGAGACCAAAATCATGTTTGCTTTTTGTTCAATCTTCATGGTTTCTGCTTCAAGGCCAATTATTAAGCACAATTTGTCTAACAATCTTATTCTAACTAATCACCCCAGTATCTGTAAAAAATAACCAGATCATCTATGTGGGCTTCACAATTATTCGCTTGAGTCATAAGGTGCTGAAATGTAGCAGTTACATTTCTAAACCCAAAATCCATGACTGTATATTGCAGGAACCTGACAGGTGTAGCGAAAGCAGAAATTCCAGAGGCATATGGAGTGAGAGAAACTTGCCACTAACCTTTAAAAAAATCAAATCTGGTAACAAAGTAGATCACACTCATTAGCGCTCGTGGAATCTTTAAACACTGTGTCCATTTACTCTCCTCTTTGCAGATGCAAAGTTAATGGTCATAGTTCATCTGATGCAGTACAGTTTGTGTTAGTCATCCTCTAATCCTAATCTGTCAGTTTCTGATGCAGATTTTTTTTTAAAATAAAATGTGAGTCAACAGTAAGAAAAAGTAAGATTTTTTTTCCACAAACAGCACTGCTGTGCGTGATTCATTCTGTGCATGCTCGCACGCACGCACACATATACACATTCCACTGCCATGTCAGCAGTAATGCTGTGCCAAGACTTCAACATCTAAGTAAAACATTCTCAGTGGTGATTTTGTGTGAGTCCTGACCAACTGCAAGTGCAGCTGATAAAACAGACAATGAATGAAGCTTCAAAGTAGGTGTACCTAATAAAGTGGCTTGGTTTAGATCAGTTATGATGAGAAATTCCAATGGATTTTACAGTGTCTTTAGTTAGTAGACCTTTTTCAGTCAGTTTCCTCACCAGACATCATACAAAGGCTGCAAGGAGCAGGTGGTTCTGTTGCACTAACACACATTTAAGGATGTGTTGTGGATTTCCATGAGAAGTTTTAGGAAAATCTAGACTTTTATTTTATTCTTACTAATTTGTTTATTTATTTTTACAATAATTAGTCGTTTATGAGTAGTCTATGAGTTTTACAATGTTAACTTTTTTTGGTGTGACCATTAAAGGGTTAAGAAACAGTTCAGACAGTGTAAATACAGTCTAAAAGTATTCAGACATTTCTTCTAATGAGAAAGTTCAGCAAATCATAAGATCACCAGGTGCAGCGATCAGTTTTTTTGCAGTGGCACTTGCTGAGCAGTCGTGCTCTACTGCTGACTGCTATTCCCTCTCAGGGGAGCTCAGGGCCAAATCACTTGATAAGATATGTTAAGTGGAGATGTTCTGCACATTTTAACCTCTCAGCCATCTGCAGCTCAACATCCCCATCTTTCCACTATATGGATATGAAAGGCTCAGTCAGCCTTATCTGAGCGACAGGAGGAAACAAAGGCTGCTGCTGCTCTTGGCAGTGAAGCGGGTATCTCCTGTAAACAAATTGCCCAAGGGGCATTTGGGCAGGGCAGCAGCAGGAATGCAGCCAAGCCTGGATGTTTGGGACATGTCTGGACCAGTCAAAGAGAGACTTACAGCCTGTGATGCTTTTCCTTGCTTACTAATTATCACAATGGCAAAATACAGCAATTTATTTTTTCTGAGTCCTGTTGCGTTCAAAATATTGAGTATAAAATTGGAGTCAATGTACAGCAACTGTGTAAGATTTTAAAACAAACTTAACTTAAACACTTAACAGAGATAATAGGTCTTAATATCTACTTTTTATTAGAATTTTTCT